>ML778697.1:983181-1075475 GCA_009831015.1 Picea engelmannii | reverse complement strand
AAAAATGATAGGTATTTATAAGTCTCTCCACAGGGTAAAACCTCCCTGTGGATAATATCAAACTGTTTTACATAATCTGGGAGATATCCCAAAATCAACTAAACTAGGAAACTAAAATGCAAGTGAAATCTTTGAAATATCCCTTAACTGCTCATCAAATCCACTGTAATTTCAAATTCATCTGCAATAGATAAAAAATAACAAGTTAGAAAGGTATTTCATTTACAAAACAATAAAAATTTGATTCTACAGACTTAGCTACATAATCATCTGATTCTATAGCTAGTCTAAAATAACATACAGGACCAGATTCAAAATCAAATCAAATCTTTTTAAAAGAATAAAATCCAATTTTCTTACAATAAACATTAAAAATGAATCACTAATGATTCAAATGATTTTATCATTCAATATAAAACATAATCAAAAGTGATTTAATTGAAACAGGGGTGAGAATACTCTGTTTCATTTTACCATAAAATCGGGTCAAACAGTAACAAGACTGTTTCATATCAAATGAAATCCATAGTGAGTCATATCATGTGCGATACGATCTAATCCAACACAACCAGAATCCATTCGTTATAGCTATAATAATGTAGCATAAGATTCATGTTGTTTTAATTAAATACAAAGATGGAAAGACTGTTACGATCATGGGTAAATATAACAGCATCAACCAAAATTCACCATAGATTTCGATCACTGAGTGTTATACAGTCAACAAACAGGATCAATTAATAGTGATCACAACCATCATCAAGTCGACAGAAATAATAATCATAAACTGGGCAACAATCGGAACAAATCGTGACTGAGTTGAATATAGAATAATAGTGAATCCAATCTCGTTTTACAAATCAACTTGTAACTGAATATTCATTACAAATCCAACCGATAACAGGGTCGTTCTAACAGAAAACCAAAACGAATTAACCGGTTGGGTTTCACATAACCGTTACGAATTGAATCCATTCATGATTTGGGTGAATTTGTACAGAATGATTTTAAAAACAATCCAAACTATATTTGAGTTATTCGAAAACCATATGGACATAAAACCGTAATAGTTAACCATTTCACAATTGTTACCAATCATAGCATATACATCATAACGAAATCAAAATGAAATGCGATTGTGTTTAGAATCGAAATATGAGAAACAACTCGTGTCTATGAAACGACTTCAATCGACAGCAGAGAATTCATTTTCGCTAAATCAAACAACTCAAATCCATACCAAATCAATCAAATCGATTAAAATCTAATCAAAACTAAACTGGGAAATGGAATTCCATTCAGTCAAAGAAAGGCTAAGTATACAATGTAACAAAACCAATCAATGTTGAATAGAGCTATTCAAAACAAATTTGAATCGTTATATAAACTCATACTATTTACAAAAATGATTGATATTACACATACCTGTGTGACGAGGCTATCCAATTACGCTAGCTTAGAATTCACCACAGCCGTGGCCGATTCCACATTTTTATACAAAATGGAGCCTGTCGTTCTTTGTCTCTTATCAGTGGTCTGTAGCTCAGCCTTTTGACAGGTAAGCAGTGTAACATGGTCCTCCAAAGATTTAATCTTTGATTATAGCATCGGCACATCAAGATAATATCTCTCTAACCATGAGCCGCATTGATCACAGGGTAGCACTATAGGCTTCGACAGAGAAGGAGAGGGTTTAGATGAATGACCGGGGGTTTCACAAGGTAGCTTAATGCCTGGGTAGTTAGGGTTGTTTTGCAAGCAAGGTGGTAGTTTTGACACGAATTTATACGAGGGTTTGGCACACAAACCTTCCCAATAGGGGTATTCACTAGCCAGGAAACGCTCCACTTCCGAGTCGAAATCCTCACTCAACACAATAGGGTTTAGTTCGACAGGAGGTTTCGCCTTATTCCTCGCCATTCGAGAGATTAAACGGGCATTCTTTTTTCCTTTGGCATTTGCAGTGGGTTTGGCTTTGGGCTTCTTGCCCACAGGCTTAACAGTTTCGACATCCTTGGTCACAGAGTGGGGTAGGTCGATAGGTGAGTCGGGTAAGGGTTTAGGTAACAAAATACTGTAGGGTACCGGGGGTATAGATTTGTTCTCAGTAACCACAGGTTTGTCAACCTATGGAGGATTCGAATCCTCAAAACCATTGCGAGCAAGAAAATCGTTCCAACAGTCTTTGTGTAACCCCAAATGATAAACAAAAATCATTTTAACCAGCCCATAGTGAAAAAGGATGCTGTCAGCCTAGTTCCTTTTGTACTTCTTAGACATATTAAACATGCTTCTATGCAAATAATACGGCATATTGAGATGATAACCCATAAAAACCATAAGCAAACGAAGGTGGTGTAAGAAAACAAAACCATACCGACCTTCGCAAGTGATGAACTGTTTGATGATCTTCAATAAGTCATGCCAGTGCTGTTTAAGCATGGTTATAGGTAATCCTTTGTCACATGAGCCAACCTTACGTGACTAGAAGAGCAGTTTCCAAGGGACCTCTTCCACTTTGCAATTCTTGGACCATCGTTGTCTAGTGGCAGGCAAACCCGTAGCAAGACTGATAAACTTCTCGTCAATTTGCAATTGAACATCGCTGACCTTGGCTCTATAGCCATCAAAGGTCATAGAGAATTTCCTAACCACGCAGAGGTTAAAAAATTCAAATTTATGTATGAACGGGAGTCACCCATTGTCCTTGAGGTCACTACGGGCACTATCGAACATCAACAGAGCCTGGCTACCATTCGGTTCAGCCCTCATGACTGGAGCCATGGTGCGAGCACATGGTAAGGGTTCGGTTCAAAAATACCAGCACACAGGAGCAGAGTCATTTGGTCTAACCACTATGAATGATCAAAGGGGAAGCATTAATGTGCGCATGCGAGGGTGGTGGAATCACTTACCGCCATGCAAAATAGTAATGGCAAAGTACAACCGCCAAATTAATCCTCTGTTGAAATAATCATAACATAGTTCAAACTATACTATTCAACCAACCCAAAAATCAAACGATGAATGATATACCAATGCGCCATTGTAATATTTCAAACCATGAATATTCAATGTGAAATCAAACCCAAATGTTTAACCAATGCGCCATTTCATAATCAAACATTTTAATCAAAGGTTTTAAAACATTGTGACAATCGATTTCATAAAATCGACAAGCCAAGAGCTATAAAAATTTTAACATAAGGATCACATCATATAAAAACAAAATAAACCATGACCTCCATGTAATTCAATGACTAGGGAAGTTTCAAAAAAACAAAAAATTTCATGCTCAATGCCTTGCCAATTAAATAAAAAACAAGTTGTGCAATCAAAGTAAGAATAGGCAAATAGGCACAGTTCAAAAATCTTTTAGCCACTTAATGATAATCCAAAGGTAAGTACCATTCAAAATATCAATAAAAGATCACGACAGTTAAAAGAATGATGGAGGAGTTTTCACGCTTATAGTCGTGAAGACCAAATGGAGACCAATTTGCAAATGTCGCAAAGAATGAAAATATCGTCTATTTGCAAAATGTGACGACAATTTGAATTTCAAAAGACATAGGTGTAGGTAGCTTATAGGGCAATGGAAAAAATTGAATTGGCTGCCAACAATGGCGAGGCACTGGTAGAAGCAGTTATCTCTGTCAAAAGAAATAAATTCAGATTAGGACAGCAAAGAAAATTTCAACTCAAAAACAACGACCAGAAAATTGTACAAACATCATCATTTACCATCTTTTCCAGCGATGTTTTAAAAGATGAAAACTAATAATCTTAAGATCATCAAGTCACGATATTAATGATAAAATCTTCAATACTGTTGGCATGGCCACTACTACCAGCAGGCATCCATAGCCTCGATAGGGTTTCCATTTAACCCACTCTGACATCTGTATCCTGTCAAGAAGTTCTAGATCAGAATAAAGGACATTAAAGAGGTTTCTTATATTTTTCACAGATTTTCATGTACCTGACATTGCTTCGCTGCCAGCAGGCCTGTTCAGTACCCCGACGAAGTTGCCTTGGCGCCATGCATGCATTTACCCGCTGCCAGCGGACCTGTTCAGTATCCCGACGGGTTTACAAACACTTCCCACAACTCTTATTAATATTTTTATTTTGTTTTCTTTTGTAAATATATAGCTGAGCGGGGTGACGCTGATAATCTTGATATTTAACATATTTTTTTTTTATTTTTTTATTTTTTTTCCAGACCTCATCAGAATTTTTTAGCACTGTCCTTTATTCAGCTCTAGAGATGTTTTATTTATAAAAACAACTTCCTATGATAGGGAGAAATATTTTGAGTCATTCCTTTATGGAAAAGGGACCACGTAAAAAGATAATAGATGATCATGACAAAATTTGCTCAGAGATTGAAATCAGTAAACTTCTTTCAAACAACGAAATTTTCCAACATAAATATCATTTTCAAAAATATATCACTGATGTTCGTACAAACTTTCAGAAGTTATTTCAGCGAAGAAGTTTTTCTATGGTCTTTTTCTAAATGGATCAGTGCATAGGTATGCGTATTTTTCAAAAAACACAAAAAAAAACTAATCAATTCAAATCAAAATCAAAACAGAAAGCAAACGAAAGGTGCAAACAAAAGAAATATTTACATAATATACAAGGGCAATTATCAAGCAAAGTATCTTTTCAGGGCTTAGCCATTCACCGGATAGGTGTCAAGTTTCCCTTCGAGATTTTGTAATCGAAAGGAACTAGGACCCAACTTTTCAGCAATCAAAAATGGCCCAAGCCATAAGTTTTGAAACTTGGTGTGCTCACCCTTTCCTTCGCGTGGTTTGTCCCACTTCAAGACGAGATCGCCTATTTCAAAATTCCTATCAGAATTAGAATTAGAATCGAACCAACTTTTAATCAATTGTTGATGTTGATCTAACTTACGCTTAGCTTGTGTTCTTACTTCTTCCAACTTCATCAAAGCGTTAATATGGCTTTCTAAAGGAGGACAATCTTCTTCTTGGACTTTTTGTGACAATTGAAGTGAAGGAAGAAGAATGTGAGGTGGCATAATGGCTTCTCTGCCATAAACAAGGAAAAAAGGGGAGTTACCTATAGCAGCTTTGGGTGTTACCCTATCAGCCCATAGTGCATTCAACAGTGCATTGTGTCAGTTCTTGTGATTTTCAGCCACAGTTCTCTTGATAATTTTGATCAAGTTCTTGTTTGTTGATTCTGCTAAGCCATTGCCCTGGGGGTAGTAACTAGTAGAATAATTCATCTTTATTCCTTTCTCCAAAGCGAACTCACTCATATCTAGAGAAGAAAAGTATGAAGCATTATCAAAGACTAGACAATCAGGGATACCGAAACGAGTGATAATATTCGAGTTCAGAAAAGCAATCACCTGACTTGTGTTAACAGTTCTTAGCGTGGTGACTTCAGACCATCTAGTAAAGTAGTCTGTGGCTGTCACAATATACTTGTGTTTTTGTGAGGATGGAGGGTTAATAGGACCTATGATATCAAGGGCCCATTGCTGGAAAGGAGAATCGACTGAAACGGGTTGCAAGGGAAAGGCTGGTTTTTGCAACCACCCTGATGCTTTCTGACAAATGATATATTTACGACACAAAGCATGGGCGTCCCTAAAAAGCGTGGGCCAGTAGTAACCAGCTCTTAAAACCTTATGAGTAGTGATATCGCCACTGAAGTGACCACCAGCTTCTCCTGCATGCAACTCAAGCAAGACTTTTTCTGCTTCGTCTTTTTCAAGGCAACGCATCAGTATGTCGTCAAAATTTTGACGAAACAGTATACCGTTAACTAGATGAAAGGAGGTGGAATTTAGTCTCAATGATCTTCTCTTGGTGGGATCAAGGTGACGGGGTGCTGATCCATGTTCAATATAGTATCTAATATCGTCATACCAAGGACTTACAAGGTTTTGCACGCAACAAATAAAACTTTGATTGCGTTGTTCTAGGTATGACATATCACTATCCTCTTGCTGTCCTATTTCTGAATCAACAACCAGCTTACACAATCCTTGGCCTCTCACAATATGTGCTGGGGTGATCTCTAATTCATACTCCTGTAAGGAGGTGACCTAGTTGGCTCTCTTCTCTCCTAACTCCTTTTGCACTAAAAAATTCCTTACGGCAGGGTAGGGGACAATGACCTTCGTCCTTGACTTCAAAATATAGGAACGAAAATGCTTAACTTCTTTGAAAATAGTGTAGGATTTCCGATCAACCGTTGGGTAGTTAAGTTCAGAACCTTTGAAATCAGAGCTCATAAAGGTGATGGGTACTTCGTTGTTCTTGGAATTATTTTGAGTTAGGACTGCGACATAGGAATGATCAAAGGAAAAAGTATAGAGTGTAAAATCTTGAGAGAAATCAGGGCTCATGAGAGACGGGGCGTCTATTATGGACTTCTTTATGTCATTAAAAGCTTGGTTTTCTGTGGGTCCCCAGTGATATTGGGTGTCTTTCTTAATTAGGTTCTAGAGAGGCCTGACCATTTCGGAGAAACTGGGGACAAATCTTCTCACGAAATTAATTTGGCCTAGGAAAGACTGCATGGAGTTTTTGGATGTAGGTGGGGAAAGTTTAGCGATGACTTGAGTCCTCTCAGGGTCAATAATCATCCCATCACTAGACACAATGAATCCTAGTAATTTACCCTGTTCTATTGCAAAGATGGACTTCTTGGGGTTCAAGGAGATGTCGTATTTACGACCTCATAGCAGAAAGACTTGTAAGTGAGCTAGATGATCGTCTTTGTTTTTATAATACACGGTCACATCATCTAAGTAAACTACTACGAAGTGATTGATTAAGCCTTGAAAAGCAATGCCCATTGCTCTCTGAAAGGTAGCATCAGCATTAATCAATCTAAAAGGCATTTTGCGATAAGAATAAGTGCCCCATGGGGTACGGAAGGTAGTTTTTATTTGGTCGGGCGGAGACATCAAGACTTGGTTGTATCCAGAGAAACCATCCAGTAAGGATAGCCTCTCGGAACCAGATAGTTGTTGAAGAATCTGTTCCATGGGCGGGACATGATAATTATCTTTGTCAGACGCTTTGTTGAGGTTTCGGAAATTGACACAAAGTCGAATTTCCCCGTTTTTCTTCCAAACTGGGATGAGGTTGGATACCCATTGAGTGTGTCTAACAGGAAAAATTATTTTAGCACTTAGGATTTTATTCAATTCTTTTTGAACGGTCGGTTCTAGTTTAGGATGCATTTTCCTCAGTTTCTGTTGGAAGGGTAAGGTTTGGGGTTTCATCAGGATGACATGCTATATAATATTAGGATCAAACATTTTAAGATCGTCGTAGGTCCATGCAAAGACATCCTTAAATTATTTAAATAATTTAACAAAAGCAACTTTTTCTTGCTTAGAACATCCCAAGCCTAGATTGATACACTGAGGATTTTCATTAGTCCCTAAATTGACTTTTTCATAAGATAATGAGGAACTATTAGTTTTGAAATTGACCGTCTTTTTAAATTTATCTTCAAAATCATAAAACTTTTCTATTCTAACAACAGATTTGGGTATGAAATTTACCATGTCCGATAGAGCTTCAGGAGATTTTGGATTAGGTATTACCGTAAAGTCGTGCAAATTGTCGTCGTGCATTTGTTCATCTATCACTGCACCTTGAAAGGTTTCTTCCATGTGAAGAAAGTTAATGATCTACTAATCATTGTCAAATACTCTCCAGTTTGTGATATTGTTAGGAACAGATGGTTGAAACAATAGCTCCACGGAAAATGCGTTTGGGGATAAGCCTTCTGCAGGAAGAAGTTTAGAGGAAACATTAGCTAGCAGATCTGCTTCAGCATTATTTAGTCTAGGAATGGAATTTATATTAAAAGCAAAAAAATTGTTCATTAAACTCCATACCTCAGACTGGTGACTTTTGAGATGCAGGGAAAGATAGTGTATAGAGTCTCTTACCTGTCTGACCACTATTTCAGAGTCACCAAATACAACCATATTTTGGATGTTCATGTCTAAGGATTTTCTGAGACCTTGCAGTAAAGCCTCATATTCTACGATATTATTCATACACTCAAATTCTAGTCTACAAGCCAATAATTTCTTGTTACCTGTCGGATTGATAATGATGCAGCCTGCACCAACTCCTTCTTTCGACTTGGAACCGTCGAAATATAGGGACCAAATTTGATTTCCATCGGGCTCATGGGACTGTTGCATAGGAGCTGTTGGTTGCACATATCCTATGATCTCGGACTGCTGTTCTGGATTGTTGATAGGTGAAACTTTAGCCATGAAATTTCTGAAGAAGGTGTCCATCCCTTGGACTTCAGGTGAATCAGCAGGAGGTGTGTATGGTTCATTGGGGTCGTTCAAGTATGTGACCAAGAACTTAAGGTAACACTCATGATTCACTCTGATCTTGTTGGGCTTACCGTTCTCTGGAAGCCATAAGTGAGACCAGTCCGTCGTGAAGTAACCATGTAGCTGCTCCGACTAGTCCCTGCTAAAAAACAGACCATACACTTCAGGAATATCCACCACAATTATATCAATAACCTGATGAACCTTTGGGTTAGACGATAATCTAATCAATACATTTTTTAGTTCGCCTATAACTTTAACATCTGTTCGATCAAGTTGTATGATTTTCAAAGAAGATGGTTCCACTTCAGTGTTAATCTTTTGGCAGACAGACCAAGGCATCAAATTTGATGTTTCTCCCGAGTCAACCATACAATTATGCACATTTCTGTTGAAGATTTGGAAAGTTAAAAGAAAAGGAGGTACATTCTTGTGAGTACTTAGAGTAGTAACTTGTGGTTTATTACTCACATTCTCTAATGCTACTTTATTTACATTATTTACATTATTTACATTATTTACAGGAGTTACAGGAAGGCTTCCTTTATCTTGAGGATCAGGATTGTTTTTAGTGGAAGTCTTCTGCGGCACTTTTCTTTGCACAACCTTGTTACCATTTGAATTACCATTCTTGCCATTTTCTGAAATATTTTGCAACATCTTTTGTAACAAAAATGGAAACTTCAACAACTCATAAATAGAAATGTTAGCCCTTAATTTTTTCAGATCTTCATCAACATCATAATCTAATTTAGGGTTGACATTATTCTGTTTAATTTCTGTTGATTTGGATGGCTTGGGAGGTGAAGTTGTAGTGTTCTCGATAGGAGGTTTGTTTGTTGTCTTACTCCTAGTGTTGTAGGGGTGAACAGTCTCGAAGTTAGCTTGAAAGATGCTATCCGAGAAGTGTCCAAAGATGTTTGGAGAAGACTCTTCTTCTTGAACTGTTTCCTGCTCGACTTCCTCCTGAGGGATTTCAAGAGGCATTAAGTTATCTTGGGCTTCTAGAATTGTCTGAAGAGCACATTGCAAACTTTCTAGGTTCAAGCCTTCGGGGTTTGAATTAGGCCAATTGGTGGGAAAAGGCTTTCGAAAAGGAGGTTTGTAGGGTCCTTTACTCGAGGAAGCTTCTTCAGTTGACCTTTTTAAATCTATAACTTGATTAGACAATTTTTGTACAAATTTAGTTAAATTTTCCAAATCAAAGTTTTTAGGTTGTGTTTTGCTTTGTGTAGGTCTGGGGAGGATTTCAATCTTCTTTTTGGAAGAAGAAACAGTCTCAGTTTCGTTGCTAGAAGAGTCCTTGAGGCTAAGTATGTCTTTTTCAATTTGAGTAGCCTCTTTGAAGGCTTCTAACAATGTGGCCTTTTTAGAACGTTTGACCCAAATAGCTATACTTTGATGTAGAGATTTAGTGTAGTAAGCTATTACAAGACTCTCAACAGGCATAGAATCTGCAGGGATTCGGTTTTTAAGTGTTAAGAATCTTTGATTAAAATCTTTAACTTTTTCTTTTGGGTTCATTTTTAAGCTTGAAAGATCCATGACTAAGACTTCTGGAGGTTTACCATCTCTGAATTTTTCCAAAAAGCATGACTCAAACTTTTCCCAAGACACTATGGTATGGGGTTGTTGGGCAAAGTACCAAGTGGATGCATTACCCTCAAAAGTATAAGGGAACAACCTACAGACAACATCTTCATGTTCAACATTACGGAGTCTGATGGCTAACATAAAATTTTTGATATGATCTTCAACTATCTGTTTTGAATCGGGATCAAACTTGGGAAGCCACTTCTGCGAGTGCTTAGGTAAAGGGTGTTGGGCTCTAGGTACAACTACAACATCCTAGTCCAACCATGGTCTAGTAGGGTTGTTCTGATTTGCCATTGGGGTAGTGGGTGTGGAAGGCTGAGAAGGTGAATTTCCTTCGTCAGAAGAGGAATCTCCTCCAGAAGAGGAAGGAGATGATGGAGGTGGTGAAGGAGGTATCCCATATCCTCTTGCAGTAGGATTTGTGTTTGGATCTGTAGGATTCACGGTGAGGTTAATATCACCTAACTGTTCTCTGATATCAGAGAAGTCTAAAGGTTGACCCCACGGACGGTTTGGTTGCCTAAGACGTGCTAAGGCACTATGTTCTTTAAGAATAGATTGACGGATAATCTCTTGTGTATCACCACCTATAGGATTAGGGGTTGTTGGCTCAACTGTGATCTGCGGATCTTCGATTGAAGTAGTTGTTGTTTGAGGGGGAATATTATCTTGTGAATGGCTTCTAGTCACTATAGGTGAGCGATTAGGGGGAGGAGGAGTCTTGCGATCGCCTCCTGCCATTAATTAAGTTCATGCCCTCCTTCTAGCACCATTTGTTGACGGGCGAAATTGTCCGTCTGTCAATTGAGAGAGTGGAACCGGTCCGGGGTTGTCCAATAACCCAAGCCGTTTGGAATGAACCACCCTAACGGGTTTAATGACTCCATTGGCCGCTCTAAGGTCCTAAGAAAACCAAAGAGAAAACTAATCTAAACTAACTAATCTAACTAAAACAAATAAAACAAACTAAACTAATTAAAACAAACTAACTAAAACTAAATACAAGAAACTAAACTAAATAATAAATAAATAAATAAAACTAACTAAACTAACTAAAACTAATAAAACAAACTACTACACTAATCTGATTAAAACAAACTACAAAATTAAACTAAAACTAAATATAAACTACTCTAACTATTATATACAATCTACTAATTACTATTAATTAACCATCTAATTACTAATTGAATTACAACTTATTCACAAATATACAATGTATACAAATTGCAGATTTGAATAAAACCTGTAAAACTCATGTGTTTTCTGCCCTAAGACAGCCAGAGATATTCTTTGATTTTTATATTTTATGAATAAGAAATAAAACTTACTGAAATTAAACGATCTAATATATTTACTGAAATTAAACAATCTAATATATTAAACATATATATCTAACTAACAATACTAACAAATATGCTAACAGATAAATGACAGATTGACCTGTAAGCGCTCCTAATTTATCCTGTGTATGATGACTTTGAAGTTGGTCGGAGGAAGTAAACTCACATCGGTTAGTCCATAAGATTCTCGTAAATGATAGGCTGCGCTGCTCTTTGAGTTGTTTACAGGACAAACAAGACATAAAAATCATAACAATTTTATGATTTATAAATCTCTACAATAAGGGAAACCTGTTATGCAAAAACTTATACTTTATAATTCAACTTATGAAGAAGAGAAATATGTCGTTCACAAACCAAATTAAGCAATTTCTATGTTCTTTAAACACTTATAAGAAACCATGATATGGATAACAATGATTAAATTATATCATTTGCACATGATTAAGATAGCTAAAATAGTCATTAACCAGATAAAAATTGATATACACAACATGAAACAAAATATTGATATGATGAGAAGCTAAAGCTGTAACAAAACACCAAATTCTACCTCAGTCTGTATTAAAACTCCATATCCTTGTTCTCCCACCTATGAGGATGTCCTTATTACAAAAATGATAGGTATTTATAAGTCTCTCCACAGGGTAAAACCTCCCTGTGGATAATATCAAACTGTTTTACATAATCTGGGAGATATCCCAAAATCAACTAAACTAGGAAACTAAAATGCAAGTGAAATCTTTGAAATATCCCCTAACTGCTCATCAAATCCATTGTAATTTCAAATTCATCTGCAATAGATAAAAAATAACAAGTTAGAAAGGTATTTCATTTACAAAACAATAAAAATTTGATTCTACAGACTTAGCTACAGAATCATCTGATTCTATAGCTAGTCTAAAATAGCATACAGTACCAGAATCAAAATCAAATTAAATCTTTTTAAAAGAATCAAATCCAATTTTCTTACAATAAACATTAAAAACGAATCACTAATGATTCAAATGATTTTATCATTCAATATAAAACATAATCAAAAGTGATTTAATCGAAACAGGGGTGCAAATACTCTGTTTCATTTTACCATAAAATTGGGTCAAACAGTAACAAGACTGTTTCATATCAAATGAAATCCATAGTGAGTCATATCATGTGTGATAAGATCTAATCCAACACAACTAGAATCCATTCGTTATATCTATAATAATGTAGCATAAGATTGATGTTGTTTTAATTAAATACAAATATGGAAAGATTGTTACGATCATGGGTAAATATAACAGCATCAACCAAAACTCGCCATAGATTTCGATCACTGAGCGTTATACAGTCAACAGATAGGATCAATTAATAGTGATCACAACCATCATCAAGTCGACAGAAATGATAATCATAAACTGGGCAACAATCGGAACAAATCGTGACTGAGTTGAATATAGAATAATAGTGAATCCAATCTCGTTTTACAAATCAACTTGTAATTGAATATTCATTACAAATCCAACCAATAAGAGGGTCGTTCTAACAGCAAACCAAAACAAATTAACCAGTTGGGTTTCACATAATCATTACGAATTGAATCCATTCACGATTTGGGTGAATTTGTACAGAATCATTTTAAAAACAATCCAAACTGTATTCGAGTTATTTGAAAACCATATGGACATAAAACCGTAACAGTTAACCATTTCGCAATTGTTACCAATCATAGCATATACATCATAACGAAATCAAAACAAAATGCGATTGTGTTCAGAATCAAAATATGAGAAACAGCTCGTGTCTATCAAACAACTTCAATCGACAGCAGAGCATTCATTTTGGCTAAATCAAACAACTCAAATCCATACCAAATCAATCAAATTGATTAAAATCTAATCGAAACTAAACTGGGAAACGGAATTCCATTCAGTCAAAGCAAGGCTAAGTATACAATGTAACGAAACCAATCAATGCTGAACATAGCTATTCAAACCAAATTTGAATCGTTATATAAACTCATACTATTTACAAAAATGATTGATATTACACATACCTGTGTGACGAGGCTATCCAATTATGCCAGCTTAGAATTCACCATAGCTGTGGCCGATTCCACATTTTTAAACAAAATGGAGCCTGTCATTCTTTGTCTCTTATCAGTGGTCTGTAGCTCATCCTTTTGACGGGTAAGTAGTGTAACCTGGTCCTCCAAAGATTTAATCTTTGACTGTAGCATCGACACATCAAGATAATATCTCTCTAACCATGAGCCGCATTGATCACAGGGTAGCACTGTAGGCTTCGACAGAGCAGGAGAGGGTTTAGATGAATGACCGGGGGTTTCACAAGGCAACTTAATGCCTAGGTAGTTAGGGTCGTTTTGAAAGCAAGGTGGTAGTTTTGACACGAAGTCATACAAGGGTTTGGCACACAAACCTTCCGAATAGGGGTATTCACTAGCCAGGAAACGCTCCACTTCCGAGTCGAAATCCTCACTCAACACAATAGGGTTTAGTTCGACAGGAGGTTTCGGCTTATTCCTCGCCATTCGAGAGATTAAATGGGCATTATTTTTGCCTTTGGCGTTTGCAGTGGGTTTGGCTTTGGGGTTCTTGCCCATAGGCTTAACAGTTTTGACATCCTTGGTCACAGAGTGGGGTAGGTCGATAGGTGAGTCGGGTAAGGGTTTAGGTAACAGAATACTGTAGGGTACTGGGGGTATAGCTTTGTTCTCGGTAACCACAGGTTTGTCAACCCGTGGAGGATTCGAATCCTCAAAACCATTGCGAGCAAGAAAATCATTCCAACAGTCTCCGTGTAACCCCAAATGATAAACAACAATCATTTTAACCAGCCCATAGTGAAAAAGGTTGTTGTCAGCCTGGTTCCTTTTGTACTTCTTAGACATATTAAACAGGCTTCTATGCAAATAATACAACATATTGAGATGATAACCCATAAAAACCATAAGCAAACGAAGGTGGTGTAAGAAAACAAAACCATACCGACCTTCGCAGGTGATGAACTATTTGATGATCTTCAATAAGTCATGCCAGCACTGTTTAAGCATGGTCACAAGTAAACCTTTATCACATGAACCAACCTTACGCGACTGGAAGAGCAATGTCCAAGGGACCTCTTCCACTTTGCAATTCTTGGACCATCGTTGTCCAGTCGCAGGCAAACCCATAGCAAGACTGATAAACTTCTCGTCAATTTGCAATTGAACATCGCCGACCTTGGCTCGACAACCATCAAAGGTCATGGCGAATTGCCTAACCACACAGAGGTTAAAACCTTCAAATTTCTGTATGAACGGGAGCCACCCATTGTCCTCGAGGTCACTATGGGCACTATCGAACATCAACAGAGCCTGGCTACCATTCGGTTCAGCCCTCACGACTGGAGCCATGGTGTGAGCACATGGTAAGGGTTCGGTTTGAAAACACTAGCACACAGGAGCAGAGTCATTCGGTCTAACCACTATGAATGATCAAAGGGGAATCATTAATGTGCGCATGCAAGGGTGGTGGAATCACTTACCGCCATGCAAAATAGTAATGGCAAAGTACAACCGCCAAATTAATCCTCTGTTGAAATAATCATAACATAGTTCAAACTATACTATTCAGCCAACCCAAAAATCAAACGATGAATGATATACCAATGTGCCATTGTAATATTTCAAACCATGAATATTCAATGTGAAATCAAACCCAAATGTTTAACCAACATGCCATTGCATAATCAAACATTTTAATCAAAGGTTTTAAAACATTGTGACAATCGATTTCATAAAATCGACAAGCCAAGAGCTATACAAATTTTAACATAAGGATCACATCATATAAAAACAAAATAAACCATGACCTCCATGTAATTCAATGACTAGGGAAGTTTCAAAAAAACATAAATTTTCATGCTCAATGCCTTGCCAATTAAATAAAAATCAAGTTGCACAATCGAAGTAGGAATAGGCAAATAGGCACAGTTCGAGAATCTTTTAGCCACTTAATGATAATCCAAAGGTAAGTACCATTCAAAATATCAATTAAAGATCATGACAGTTCAAAGAACGATGGAGGAGTTTTCACGCTTATAGTCGTGAAAACTAAATGGAGACCAATTTGCAAATGTCGCAAGGAATGAAAATATCGTCTATTTTCAAAATGCGACGACAATTTGAATTTCAGAAGACATAGGTGTAGGCAGCTTATAGGGCAATGGAAAAAATTGAATTGGTTGCCAACACATCCTGAGAAAGCCCTTCTTCCGATCCCATCTTCTCACTATGAGAAGCTCTCTTTCTCAATCCAATCAATGGATTCTCTGCAACAAGCTCGCCTTCACCACACTGTGTATTTTCCTTGGTTAACATGCAAAACTCAAATCCAAATGTCAACTAGCTCTAATACCACTTGATCCGGAAAGATCTTTTAATGACTATAGTTGAGTTTTTAATTTCATGTGTTAATTAACCATTTAAGAAGATGAATGAAAGAGGATGAATTTAATGAAGGAACATAGAAGCCATAAAATAGTATACAGATCTGAACTGAAGCAATAAGAACAACAAACCATAACAAGAAACGTGATAACGGAGTTTGGCACAAAATTGCCTACGTCTCTGGGCCTTTGTCTCAGTGGGGGAGGCTTCTTTATTTCTATTTAAAAGATCAAAAAGTACATTTCAACAGTGCCATTAGGGTACAAGACTGATATGGTCATGTTCTTCCATATCTCTAGAACCCAGCAGAAGAAACAACACGCAAAACGGATGGCCAGAGCTCCCAGAAATGGCCCGCAAGCATCTGCTCCTCAACAACTTCCCTACATAAAAATGGATTTGGCTTGGCTTCCCTTCAGCATAACTCTTCTCTGACTATCCTCCATGGCCTCAAACAGGCCTGGTTTTTATAGATCTAAAGTTGGTTATCATTCCCCAACTTCCTCCCAAAATGCCCAATATCACCCAAAAATGGGCCAAATCCTCCATTAACAGGCTTAAAAATCATAAAAATCTACTAAACATAGGTAAAAACCCACTTTCTGCAATAATAAAGGGCCTATCCCCCCTATACTAGTGTGTGCCCCCCTATTAATGGTCATATGGCATCTATATGTGGCCAAGCGCTAGCCCATAGGGCTATGCGTTGGCCCCTTATCCTAAAAAATTGGGTCATGTGGTAAGAAATAATAGAACCGCATCCTATAAAAATGTGCCCAGACTAACAAGATTGAGTTGGGTCACATGGAGAAGACTGTACCCCCTGAAACCAGGGTCGTTCCCCGTGCCTAATGCTTAGCACCGATGATTAATGGTAGTGGAGTACCCTTTTGGTTGACGGGACATGGCCCACGCTCATGGTTACATGGTTTACATTCATGACTGAGGGTTGGGGCTAAGCCCTAGCCCTCCCACCTATCTGTTTTCATACAAATGCAAATTTAAATATAGTTTTTATCATATGAAAAACAAGAATCAAATGTGGGCGTGTTGGTGTTGGACCTTTCCTCAAGGCGCGCGCTTGGGCATAGGTCATGGGTTCAAAACCCATGGACCCCCTAAAGTTTTTGAAACTTGCCACTTCATTTGATGACTGGGTGACTGGGTGCCACGTGGTTTCCCATGACTAGGCCACGTGGCACCTCCCCATTCGACGAACTAATGCCACTTGTCCACCATTGACTAGTCCAATTGCTTGCCACATGTCTGCCCTATCAAAAAACCTGCCCAGTCACCAACTGCTATTGTGTTTCCACGTCACTTCTGCCATTACGACATGTCACCTCCAGAGAGTGCCACGTCACCCTTTGACTGTTGTCTTTTTTTTGACTTTTTATCTATTTGAGAAAATGGTCAGAGTACGATAACTCTCACATACGACGCTTGTTTGAGAAAGTGAATATATGGCCAGAATCAGCGCGACGAGACGGTCGCAATGGAATTGGTTTTGGCTTATTCTGAGAAATTTCATTTTTGAGCCTTTTTTAGCCCTGTCAGGTTCTTGGATCCGATTCTAGATCATAAAGTTAGCAAGGGGTGTTTGATGAAGGTTCAATCTTAGGATTAAGAGGAAGTAGATCACACCATGAGGAAGTGTGGATGAGTGTGCTATACTAGACAGGAGAAAAAATGAAGATAGGCCCGTGAAGAGGTGTATTGTTGAGAGTAGGGTATCCAATGAAGATATTGGTACTAGTGTTAGAAGGGGTCTGGGAGACAAAGTTAGAACCCCTTGGATACTATGGAGTGTATAATAGAGGTGCAAGAGAAGAAGAGGAATATTAAGTGTAGAATAGAGGTGGAAGAGAAGAAGAGGAAAATGGAGGATCCCCAAGTGGTGGGGGAGAATAATTGGCAATAGTGGATGGCCTTATGTGGCTATAGGTAGGAAAATCTCTAGCTAAACTCATAAGAAATATTAGAATAGAGGTACCATGAATTTTAAAATAGAGGTGCAAGAGAAGAAGAGGAAGATGGAGGACCCTCAAGTGGTGGGGGAGAATAATTGGCAATAGTGGATGGCCTTGCGTGGCTGTAGGTAGGAAAATATTTTTCTCACCTCACAAGAAATATTAGAAGAATATGGAGTTACCCCCCCTTTGAAATATCATGCTTGTGCATTTGTAATAAATAAGAAACAACAACATAAAATGAGGTGATTGGAGTAGGATAAGGAATAGGAGAAGAAAGAATATAAGTGACGAGTGAGGAAGAATATGGATTCAGTGTTACTTCACTAGTAAGAGTATCAGTATTGAGATATCCAACACCCAGTAGTCAAGTAGGAGGACATAGTTTTGGATTGAAGATGGTGAATCATGATAGTACGTTGAGGTTACCTATATTCCATGGAACATGTAAATATGATGCAAAGAAACACTGGTTCACATGTGAATATATATGGTTTGTGAAGAGGATCACAGACGAGGAAAAATATATTGCATAGTTGGAGACAACGTTTAGGTACATATCCTTGACATGGTACATGAAGTATATGGCCACTGTGTTGGTGGGACAAGCGAGGTACCTGACTGAGATCAAGAGAGATCCACTTAAGGAATTTTATAAACCAAATTCATAATCTCAGTGCATTACATAGATTAAGGAGATTAATAAGAAGCATGGAGAAATTGTGTGGGATTATTACCAACAGAAAAAAATTATATTGGATAGGATAAAGTACCGGATCCAAGAATTTCAACATCGAGAATGGTTCATTTTGGGGTTACTTCCCCATAACTAAGTCCTACTCACCCAAAAAAAGGTGATGACACAATTATAAGTGGTAGATATTGTAATGTGTTTGGAGGCTATACTAGGAGGAGGAGAGACATCGACATGGTTGGTGCAAGTCCAGTCTAAACTAGCTCTCCTGACAATGAAATTACAAGATATGGCAAAGGAAAAAAAATTGCATGACCACGTATGGTGTACCATGTGTAGGTATGATGGGAATAACAGAGTTGAGTTCCCTATACTTGGTAATCATGTGGCGATGGGTGCACCAAGTCCATTTCCAACTGGGCCTCAGATAGAATGGAGAGCAATTTGTAGAAAGTGGGGCCACGTACCACCCCACTGCCCAATGCTGGAGAAATATCAAAAGACACATCATACTCCATTCTTCAATTATGTAATTCCATGGGACATGATATAAAAAAAATTCAGTCACTGCAGATGATGAAAGACCATACCCATTATTTATTTCAGGTATGGGAGTAATAAAACGATGGTAACCATGGTAGTTTGGAGAGAGTTGGATATCATGGAGGTTCCATAGGTGACTATGGATGCGGTTGTAGATAAGGATATGGAGGAGGGGGAGGTAGACCCCCAACTTGTTTCAATTGTGGAGAGATAGTTTATGTCAAGGTTCGATACCAAACCAAAATCTCTTTTTGGGTACTTTTACAACCCCGAGCATGTCCCTGAGGAATGTCCCAACTTATTGATGAATTTGGAAGAAAATAAGGCACATTGCAATATGGTGCATGGAGAGTCATGCGAAAATTAGAAAAAAGATGAGGAAGTAGATGTATGGGTGATAAAATGTAGTGGTACGAAGACAGTAATGGAATTTGGGCATGGTGAAATATCAGATCAAAGGTTGGAGGGGAATATAAGCAAGGTAGCATAACCCCCTCCTAAGTTTGATGATGCTCAAAATAATTTGTTTCTACATGATGAGCACAGGTCCATCAAAGAAAAAAGAAAGCGAGAGGAGTTGTAATTCTCAAATAAAAGGTCACTTGTGGAGGCCCATATTCATGAAGAAGTTCAATGCATGAAACATAGGTAACTAGAATAGGAGTGTGATCCTGAAGAATTATAGCGTGCGATGCCGAGGTCATTGGAGGAAGCTCGCATGCATGAAGATATACAATGCACGATGCATAGTTTGTTGGAAGAAGGAAACAAACAAGAGGAGATTTGATTCCATAAACAAAGAGTGATTGAGGAACATGTGCATGAGAATTTGAATTGCACGAAGTGTGAAGAAGCACTACTCAACTTTGGTTGTGAGACATAGACTCAAGATCAAGTAAGTAAATTCTTACATTGTTGTTTGAAATTGTTAAATGATCTTGATGCTACAAGAAATTTGATGCAGATGCTAGCTACAAGCATGGGGGAACAAGGGATGGAAAAATGATATATCATCCCCCTGCCAAAAAGGGATCGGTGTCATGTCAGTAAGTAGAAGCACACAGGAAGAGAGTTAAAGATAAAAATTGATCTCAATAGTTATGAGATGGATGGAATCATGTTGGATATGAGTTCCAACATGAACATCCTGTCGAAAAAGTCCTAGGCGTTGATGGGTACACTGAGTTTGCTATGGTCTCCCATCCATTTTTGGTTGGAAAATTAGTACATGATCTACCCTATAGGTTGACTGGAGCAAGTTTCCATGAATATAAAAGGGGTAAATATGAAGGATGACTTTGAAGTGATAGAAATAATCGATGAATCTGACCCCTACCTACCTTACTTGGAATTTATTGGGCCTTCGACAACAATGTAGTGTTGAATTTGAATAAGAGTTAGATGTCATTTGAAATAGACACCCTATATGTGATCACGCCTCTATATCCTAATGAAGGGGATAGATACAAATATCCAGTGTATCAAGTTACATAGATTTATGTAATTGAAAATATCTACAAGACCGTGGGACACATGGAAGATTATATCAATCCCATCGTGGATGGAGATCTGAGTTGGCGGAGTGTGAAGTCCCATGACATTGATTCAGAACATGTTTTGGAAAGGTGGAATAACAATATTTCTAAAGTCTCAACAAGGATATGCATGTGTATCACCACCCAGGTGCATGAGGATGAATTTGTATCCTATGAGTTCAATGGGTCATATCTGGTGTATGCATTTATTTCTTGGATGAAGCACATTCTTGAACACCACCGAGTTTTCACCATTGATACAATGATCATAGGAATACCTATGTAATGGTGGGAAGTGCATTGAGACCCTCCTTATGAGTGGGAAGTGGTGGAAGAATCCATGCTATAAAGATTCAGACTGAATGTAGACATTCATCAATACATGTTTTCCTATGAATGGATTTGGATAACCATGAAATGGCCTGGGATGCATATCCAACACCTAAAGGCCCTGCGTGTGTTTCCCAAAAAAAAATATGTTCCCTTGGTTCCTTAGTTTTATAGAAGACAAGTAAAAGATTCATGTGTGTGGAGAATGGGTCTATATACACCATGTGTTGCAATAGAACAATTTTTTTCCCATTCAATCCCACTTAACACCATTGAGAAAACAAACGAATTCCACAAGAGTAAAGAATTATGGGCTAGACAGTGGATGCCATCAGATCCAAAAAGTCCAAGCTCTATCTATCAATGGAGGAAACTGATCGGATGGACTCGTGTAAAGAGGCATTGTGACCCACCAGAGGTTGTTGCGACCAATTAACCAAGGATGAACTCATGTATGGGTGCACAAGGAGCATGCACAACACCCCCTGGGAATAAGACTTGTGCATGCATGAAAATGTCACTATCACAGTAAAAGTTATACGGTCCCAATATTTTCATGCTTTAAATAGGTGACATATCCATTGTACGATACCTACAGGAGAGTCTATTCAGGTGGTAACCAACAATAAATGTTAAAACATATCCCAAAGATTACACTCTTTTGGCAGTAAAAGGGGGTGGTCATGCACCATGAATGAAAAATAGTTGATATGGATATAAAATATAGAATTTCAGTGGGGCCACCTCAAAAATAACTCCATCAATTACATTTTATGAGATGGCTAGGATGGTATAAAGATGAATGTTCTAGTGGGAGTCAAAGGATATAGTATAACACTCCAAATTATTAATGACTTCATTTATGCCTCTTAGTTGTAACACCATACCCTCCTAACATATTTTCTGTCTCCGAGTTAATACTTGGCCAGCTAAGAATCAACCTTCCTATTTCTACAAGAAAGGGTTCACAACTTCAGTATGGTGGAATGATAGAAGATAAAGAAAGAAAAAGTACAATATCTGCAACCCAAGACTAGCAACCCGTTGAACCCAGCCATAAAAAATTACATGGATTCTTCAATCATACCACAGGGATAAAATAAATCCAAGATTTCCCAAGATCAACAAATACCAGATTCGTCGTTTCCTTGACATGTAAGTTTCATGGGATCCCAGAAGAGAAAAGTACAAGATGTGCAATTTGTCGATTATGACATATGAGACGCCGATCAATTCCCCACACTATACTTTCATAATTATGAAATAATATTTCACAGTGCATATCATCAGTAGTAAGTACTCACACAATATTGGGCCAAGCATCTTCGACAAGCCAACATCCTCTCTTTGGTTGATTTCCCTCACTTTGAGCATAGTGGGATGGTGACCATTTGTGTCTTCGTTTTTCTTACTTGTTTGCATGAGGAATACCTATGGCTGGGGGTGGATATCTGGTTGATGAAGCAATAGCCTGATGGGTTACTGAGTTACCCATACATGGTGAAGAGATGGAAAAATATTTAACCTCTAAATATGTTTCCCAAAATGAAGTATATGGCACATACATTGCACACTAGGGAATGTATGGCGTGGTAATTTCAGAAATCAATTCTCAACTTGTTATATTTTCTACTCAATTGATCACCTATAAAATCTTGCACAGTTATACAAAGGAGGAGTATCCATTCAGGGTGGTCATCGCAGGTGAGTAGTGCCTAGCAGACATCTAGATGGCTTCAACATGGTATGTACTAAATGAGTTCATTGATGCATATTTAGATGCCCAAGACTTAGGGAAAGACTTTCATTATTGTTGAATATTAATACTCTTCTCCATGGTGCTCTAGAGGCCCCCTTGGGGTTTTGAATGAACTGTTGGGACTGGACATGTCTTTGATGCTCTTAGATTCCTTCCATTACATGAAAATAGGGATAGTGTTATCTAAAATTCCAACGATGAAATTTTTTGATGCAGGAGCATCGCCAACTCATCAAGGAGCATTGCCCAAGACAAGCGAGCCAGCATGGAAGACAATGAACAGCTGGGCAAGTCCAGCTGAAACTTTTTGAAATTTCAATTAAGATGATGCGCCAATGTATAAATGCACCATTTATGAAGGAGCGCCTATTGTATTGTATCAGACCTCGAGCCTTACGCTCTTGTCTGAATTAGATATAAGGCATTTAATAAATTTAATGCAGGTAGATAGATGCTTAAGTATAGATTAGACAGTTTAGAGTTCGAGAGGGAAAATGGATATAGACACCCTCCTTTGTACATTGTAACATAATCCAGAATTTGAGCAACATTCAGGAATAGAGGAGCAAGCAGAGAACTGTGTAGAGAACATCCATGTACAAATATTGAATTAATAGAAGAAAGCTTTGATTCAAATACATGGTTATGTGTCTATTCTCTGTGTATTGTGTTTATGCTCATGAATGTTTGTTTTCTGGTTATGCATTTTCTTTGAATATGTTGTGCATGTGATTTCAGGGTTTGAAACTGAAGTCTGAATGAGGAAGAAAATGAGTTTCAATTGTTTCTCTATCTGAGCCAGGAGATTCCTGCATAGAGTGCGGTCGAATTCATTCGCAAGGAGTGCATTGATGAAGGCTAGATAGTTTAACCATTGTTCTCATTCACCCAGAAGTGACTTGGGTTGTTGCAACCATGCAAGGAGTGTGCAGGTTGAAGGAAGGAGAAGTATCAGTTGTTAGTCTGAGCAAAGGAGTTAAGGACTGTTGTTGCAGGAAGTGCGCAGAGTCTGAAGGGTTCAACACTTGAGAAGTCATCGAACGCTGAGCACAAGGAGTGCGTAGACATTCCTCTGAAGGAGTCAGAGTGAATAAGATTAGGAGGGATAGAACCCTTGAGATATCCTTGAAAGGGAGCATAGAAGGTTTGTACCGAGGAAGGTTTCGAGTAGGAGCTGCAAGCACAGGCTTGGAGAACAAGTCTTGGCAGAAGCACTTAGTCATTTTCAAAGAAATCCTCAAGGAGGAGGAGTCAACGACCAGGATTCGCAGAAAGATTGGCGATGTCCCAACAACCGTCAGATCTCAGGGAAGTTGCACAGGTTTTAAGCCTGGAGGAGTAGAGAATACCCCGGAGATTTGGAGTTCAGGATATCGGAGTTTCCGTGGTCGTGGGACTCTTATATAACGAAATCGCGATTAGCGATTTCTCGAGAAGATCAGGGCCATTGATCTCAGCGGGGATACATGGCGCGAGATCCCGGAGAGTCGGGGTTCGGCACTTCGGAATTCTTGGTGTCAAAAGAATCACGGAGGATTCACGAAACTCCAAATTGTGACGGGTCCCACAGTGATATCATTTGGTATTGACAGGTGTCGCCCATATCGGATATCGGGACTTGGAAGGGTCTGTGACATCGCGCAACAGGAATCGCGAATTCCCGAAATGCGAAATTCCAATATCCATTGGAGTGGGGACCACAGGCGTCAGAGTAAGAAGACAGGTGGCATCGGAAGTCGGGGATCGGGGATCTCAAAGGCGTGAGTTCTACGCTATTTGAACTCGCAAATTCTGAAATTTCGATAGGGAATAAGGACCGTGGTCTTGAGGATAGCAGTCACATGTGAAAGGATAGTCGGGGAGCTAAGGCAATAGCGAGAGTGCCATCGCAGATCAAGAATTGGGAATTTGCGAGGTGAGCAAGTTGTGACCTTGTATATACCAATTTCCCGACGGGTAAATTCTCAATCAAAGGTAAGAAAGCCATGGACGAGCAGATCATCGAGATTCGGGAATTAGTTAGACCTGATTCCGTTGTCTTAAGGACTCGCGATATCGTGAGGTCCAATTTCCTGATAAGGTAGCAGAGAGATCGTAAAGAGAATCCTATGGGTGCGGAGAAGTCCCAATAAGGGATTTGAAGGGCAGTTCAGCTCTTCGGGCCTGGGAAAAGGAAGGTCCTGGTGGACAGCGGACGTGCTAGCGGTGCGTGCTGCGCCATTTTTCAAAGATGGTACCAACAACAAATTTAGGCAATTGCTTCACAAATGCACATCCCATGCACCATTATGGACAAGTATGTTGGATACCTTCTATTTAAATGTACTTTTCATAATGTGCTCATCTATCCTAGTGATGACTAAGGGGATTGGATGGTGCTAATTTCATTCTACGTCATAGAAGAGGACACACATCAAGGGATAATTGAATGGTCGACACATATACAACCATTCCCAGATGAAGAAATGGAGACTCTTGAAACAAACACTAAGCACAATAAAGACCACAAGTGGGATGAGGATGCAGGACTTAAGGCATCACACAAGGTTCCCCGGGAGGGGGGGATCAAAGGACAATACCATGTCTAATAAATATTGAGACCCACGACCAATGCAACAATCCACACAGTCTACCCTAGTTGATGTGAAATGACTTCAAAATAGTCCAATCATTCATTCTACCACTTCCCCAGTACAACAGGGTCCTAGACAGATGGAAAGAGGTGTAGCGACTTTCATATATACACTCAAATAACAATTGTTGTTGCAACAACAAATACGCAGAGAGGATATTCATGACTTTGACCATCTATATCGATAAATCGAGGGAAAAATATCGTTGTCAGACGCTCTTCCACAACCATTGACCCCAGGGAGCAGTTCCATTACTCCCAAAAGGATTCATAGATTCGAGCCATCAACACCAATTCCAATGGAAATCAACAACAATGGTATTCCATTGGCTCCAATTTTGACTCCAATAGTGCAAGAATGTGTTGCCACCTTACTTTTTGAGTTGAGTGAGTGACGCTAAACACTGGGTTGCACTTGATCCAGATTATTTTGAGAATGAAATGAAGGTAGATATATAATAATGAAATACAAAGAAGTATTGCAAGAAACAAAGAGATACAATAATACACAATTTCTATTAATTAGATAAATGTACATAAATTGTAAAAATATAGAGTGAATGAACTCGATAAAATGGTGGTAGCTTATCTCTGAGAAAAGATGTGATGACTCTTCTTATTCACAAGAACATGTGATTACAATGAGGCTCAAAATGAATTTTTAACATAAATAATTAATGAGAAAACCATAAACATCCAAAACTCTAAGCCTAGGATATGAAAGGCCAAAAGGTTTGTGGGCCCCGATAGGGGAAGTTGATGCATCAACTTCCTAACGGCGTAAATTTTGCATACAATCTGCCTTTGGGGAATTTGACACTTTGTCAGAAAGGTCTAGTTGAGGAGTAAAAATTCCAATGAGAGCTAGGGCATGCCATGGGAAACCACAACCCCAAAAAAATAAAAAAATAAAAACATCATTTAGGGCCTCAAAACGACCCCAAAATTTTGGGACCCGAAAAACTGTAAAAAAATGCCAAAATGGAAAATTGTTCTTTAAGCCAGTGGAATAGGTGGGTGGCCACATATATCCTCCTAGATAATTCCTCCCCCCTTATGAAGTAATGGCACCCATTTTATCAAATTCCCATGGGATATGGGGAAGCGTTTTCTAAATGTGACCTTGGTGAGTTGCTTGCCTTGCTGAAGACGTTATCCTCCTTAGCTTGTTGAATGTTTTCATGAACCTATTGTTGTCAGAACCATTCAACCAATATAGTTTCATTATATACCTCAGTGTGGGAAGAATTTTTTGGTGAAGATGTAGCATGAAGAGATATATCAGTAGGGGATGAATATTGGAACCCCAAGCATGCCTGAAATGAGTTGTGGCTAATAGAGCTATGAAGGACTCTTTTATATCTTGGATTGACTGGGAAGTGTAGAGGCACCCCTATAGGTGAAGTAAGAATTTATTTGTGCTCTTATCCAATATTGTCTCTCTACTTCTATTGGATGGAAAGGTATTGAGATGAGGCTGCAGTGGTTGTATTTTATTTTTGTTCGCCTTCTGACTAGATCGTGAAAAGGAAAAATTTGCAGTATGAGATATTACTTGGCGACATTGTTTTGTTGGGACAGTATTCAGAACTACCTCTAGTATCCTGTAGATTTGACCCCATAGAGTAAAAATGACACTATGGGGTTGAGACTCATAAAAAACATGACACTTCCACATATTTGGCTGGCCTAATAGAACATCACATACTTCCAATGGGGAAACATCACACAATACCTCATCCTTGAAGGGCTTGAAGTCATGGGACATGAGACATTGCTGGCTAAAATTAATATATCGACCTTGGATAATCCACTGAATGTTGTAAGGTTGTAGGTTTGGTGTTTTCGAAAAATATAACTTCTTGAAGACCTCTGTTGAGATTAGGTTCTTTTGGCTTCTTCTATCGACAATGAAATGCAGTGGGGTCCCCTTCACCCACATCTATGACTGGAATATGTGCCCTCCCTCCTCAATATCCTCTATTTCTTTTGGTTGTATTGTTGTGGTCATGATGGTATAAGTGGGTTATGAATCAATTAAATGTCTCCTTTTATTGTTTTATTTATTAGAATATGAGTTGGGGCTTGGATCTATTTCTTTGAGCTCTACCACTAATGACCATTTCAAGTGACATTCATTGGTATTGTATTAATGGATTTTGTAGAAGTCGCACCACTTTCTAGTGTCCTTCTTCATATTCCCATTACCCTTATTTTCCTATGAATTGGGATGGTTTTCTTGAGGTTGGATATTTTTTTGAGTTAGGGATGCCTTTACCATACATTAGTTGTTGCAGATTTGCAGACCCAAACTACCTCTTATTTTGTTTCTTAAATGTATGCTAAATTTTGACAACATATCGATAAAAGGCTCCCAGTGATGAGATGTCCATAAAATCCATTTTAGTTTGGATGTAACTGTGTAGATCCCCGCGGTATTTTAAAACTAGATGTCGCTCAAAGTATTTGATAGCCAGCTTGGTGTGCAAGGTATGGAAGGTATTTGTGAACTCTGACACTGTTTGGCCCCTCTCTTGATGTAGTGTGGCCCATCTCATGTACTAGTCATCATAGTTTCCAACAAGGTAATATTGTTCCTTAACCACATCCACAAACAATTTCCAAGTGGGTTCGGCTTCGAACATTCCATACTCCTCTATGGAATTTTTCTCACGGTAACTTTACCACCAATTTTTGACATGGGAGACAACCTTAATGAGAAGAAAGGTGATCTTTTCCCTATCAAAAAATTTTTGGATAGAGAAAAAACCTTCTAGAATATTTAACCAATTTTCCAAAGCATATGCATATATATAACCTTCAAACACAAGAATATCAAAATTAACTTGTACCTTGAAAGGGGTGGTTCTTCCAAAGAGGTTTCTTGATGAAGATATGTCTATTTCTATCGATAGTTGTCGAAAGATTTGGGAAACAATTTCCATCATTTAATCCCTCTATCACGTGAGAAATTCCTCAAGTAACAAATAAGTAGAATCTCCTGCTTCATCATCCATATTTTCTTCCTCCATGGGAGCCCGCTTAGGTTGGAGAGAGCAGTTCCTCAAGAGAAACTAGCACGAGACCCAACTCTTTATACCTTGACCTCATCGGGGACATGGACTAAGAAATGCCAAGGAGCGGCCTGCTCTAATACCATTGATGCAGATTATTTTGAGAATGAAATGAAGGTGGATATATAAAAATGAAATACACAAAAATATTGAAAGAAACAAAGAGATACAATAATACACAATTTCTATTAATGAGAGAAATGTATAGAAACTATAAAAATATAAAGTGAATGAACTCACTAGAATGGTGAAAACTTATCTCTGAGAAGTGATGTGAAGACTACGCTCATTCCAAAGAAGATGTGATTACAATGAGGCTCAAAAGGCATTTTTAACATAAATAATTAATAAGAAAACCCTAAGCATCCAAAACCATAAATCTAGGTGATGAAATGAAGAAATGTTTGTGGGCCCTGATGGGGGTAGTTGATACATCAAGTTTCCAAGGGCATAATGGTTTCATACGATATTTGTTTCGAGCATTTGATACCTCATCAGAGATTTCTAGTTGAAGAGTACAACTTCCATGGAGGGTTAGGCCATGTACTTTTCAACCCCTTCCCCCCAAAAATTTCAAAGAAATGTCTTTTAGGGCCTCAAACCGGACCCAGAAGTTTAGGACCCGAAAATCAATAAAAAACAACCAAAATGGAAAACTGTTCTTTGAGCCAATGGAATAGATGGGTGGCCACTGATATCCACCTGTATCATTCCTCCCCCCTTAGGAATAAATGGTTCCATTTTCATCCATTTCCCATGGGATATAGGGAAGATTTTGTTGAATTTGAGCCTTAGTCAGTTGCTTTCCTTTCTAAAGAAGTTGTCATGCTTAGCTTGTTGAAGGTTGTCATGGACCTGTTATTGTTGGACCTGTTCAACCAATCTAGTTGCATGATCCACATTATTGTAGGAGGAAATTGTTTGTGAATATGTATCATGAAGAGATATATCAGTGGGGGATAAATATTGGAACCCCAAGCATGCATGAAAAGAGTTGTGAACAATAGATCTATGACGGGATTTGTTATAGCTTGACTTGAATGGGAAGTGTGGAGGCACACCTATAGGTGAAGTAAGAATGTATTTTCACTCTCCTTCGATATTTTATCCCTGCTTCTACTAGATAGAAAGGTCTTGAGCTGAGGCTACAGTGGTTTTAGTGTCATTTTGAATAGATTTTGACTAGATCGTGAAGAGACTAAACTTTGCGGTATGAGAGATTACATTGCAGTGATGTTTTGTCGGGATAATACTTAGAACTACCTCTGGTATTATGTAGAGTTGACCCCCTAGAGTAACAATGACACTATGGGGTCGAGACTCATAAACAACATGATGCTTACACATTTATGTCTAGCCTAACAAAACATCATAGACTTCCAATGGGGAAAAATCACAAAATACCTCATCCTTGAAGGGTCAGATGTCGTAGGAAAGGAGACACTACTGGTTGACACAAATATCTCAACCCCAACGAAGCCACTCGATGTTTTATGGCTACAGGTGTGGTGTTGTTGAAAAATCTAACTTCTTGAAGACCTCTGATGAGATTATGTTATTTTGGCTTCCGCTGTCAACAATGAAATGCAATGAGGTCTCCTTCACCCACATCTATAAATGGAATAGGTGCTCCCCCTCCTCAAGATCCTCTAGTTCTATTGGTTGTATTTTTTTTGTTGCAATGGTAGAAATGGGTTCTTCATCAACGATCTGTCTCATTTTATTTTTTTCTAAATTAGATTTTGAGTCGGGGCTCGACTCTATTTCTTTGAACTTGACCACCAATGATTCTTTCGAGTGAAAATAATCGGTGTTGCACCAAGGGAATGTTTGGAAGCCATACCAATTTCTAGTGTCCTTCTTCATATTCCTATTATCCTTCTTTTCTTGCGACTTGAAATGGTTATATTGAGGTTGGTTGTTATGTTTGTTAGGGCCTCCTTTACCATACTTTGTTTGTTGCATATTTTCAGACCCAAACTCCCTCTTGTTATGCTTCTTAAATTTATGCTCAGTTTTAACAATGTATCGATAAGCAATTCCTAGTGATGAGATGTCCAGAAACTCCATTTCAATTTGGATGTACTAGTGTAGAGCCCCTTGGTATTTTATAACCAGATTCTGCTTGAAGTATTTGATACCCATATTGGTGTGCAACGTATGGAAGGTATTTGTGAACTCAAACACAATTTGGCCTCTCTCTTGATGCAATTTCGTCCATCTCATCTATTGGTCATCATAATTTCCAATAGGGTAATATTGTTCCTTAAGCACATCCATAAAAAAATCCCAAGTGGATTCAGATTCGAACATTCCAGACACCTATGTGGATTTTTTATCACAATAATTTTCCCACCAACTTTTGATGTGGGGGGACAACCTTAAGGAGCACAAAGGTGATAGTTTCCCTATCATAAAAATTGAGATAGAGAAATAAACTCCTAGCATATTTAACCACTTTTCCAAATCATTTGCATCTATATAACCTTCAAACACAAGAATATAAAATTAAATTGTACCTTGAAAGGGGTGGTGCTTCCAAAGTGGTTGCTTGATGAAGACACATTTGTTGTTTTCAACAGTCGTCGAAGGTTTTGGGAAATTTTTTCCATCATTTCGTCCCTCTGTCACGTGAGGGCTTCCTTCAAAAACATATTATCATAATATCCTACTCCATCATCCCTATTGTTTTCCACCATGGGAGGCTTATTTTGTTGGTGAGATTTGTTTTCCTCAAGAGAAACTAGCTCGAGATCCAACTCTCTCTACCCTGACCTCGTTGGGGACATGCACTAAGAAAAAACAAAGAGTGACTTTCTCTAACACCATTGATCCAAATTATTTTGAGAACAAAATGAAGGTGGAGATATAACAATGAAAAACATGGAAATATTGCAAGAAATAGAGGGATACATTAATACACAATTTCTATTAATGAGCGAAATGTACAAAAACTATAAAAATACAGAGTGAATGAACTCACTAGAATGGTGGCAGCTATCTCTAAGAAGAGATGTGACAGCTACACTCATTTGCAAGAATATGTGATTAAAATGAGCCTTGAAAGGAATTTTTAACATAAATAATTAATGAGAAAACCATACACATATAAAACCCTAACCCTGGGAGATGAAAGGCCAAAAGGTTTGTGGGCCTCGATGGGGGTACTTGATACGTCAACTTCCTGAGGGTGTAACATTTTCATACGATATTGGTTTGGGGAATTTGATACCTCATATGAAAGGTATAGTCAAGGCATACAACTCCCTTTGGGGTTCAACGCATGATGTTAGTAATCCATGGCCAATGTCGTTTAAGGACTCAAAACAGCCCCAGAAGTTTGGGACCCGAAAAAATATAAAAAACTTCCAAAATGGAAAACCATTCCTTGAGACAATGGAATAGGTGGCTGGCCACTTGTATCCACATGGATTATTCCTCCCCCATTATTAATCAATGGTCCCCATTTCATCTAGTTCCAATGGGATATGGGGAATGTTTTGTTGAATTTGAACCTTGGTGAGTTGCTTTCCTTGCTGAAGAAGTTGTCATGCTTAGCTTGTTACAGGATTTCATGAACCTATTGTTGTTGGAATAGTTCAATGAATGTATTTGCATGATATACCTAAGTGTTGGAGGAATATTTCAGTGAATATGCAACATGAATATCTATTGGAACTGTTGATTATTTGAGTTGGTTGTAATTGATGTCAGCCCTTGAAGAAAGTCCAGTAGCAAATTTCGGTAGCACAAAGGTTTGGGTAATGGACCCAAGTTTCTTTGATGTATAATGGTATGAGTTTTAATATATTTTAAGGTAATACTATTTTTAATGGATAGTATAAGTCATTTCATTTCCGGTGGTATGTATAACATCGCATAACTCCTCACGGTTAGAGAGTTATGGCCATGTGAAGTTGGAGAACCCTCATGAGTCATCTAGAAGCCCCAAAATGTCAAAATAGTCAAAGTGGTTGCAAAGAAGAAACTATTTAAATAATAAAGTGAAGTGATGAGTGTATTATCAATCAAAGTGGATAAAAAATAAATTATTTAAATAATAAAGTTAATGGATAAATTACTAAGTGGACAAGTGGTTAGAAGTGGGTTAGCCCTAAAATAAGGAAAGTGGTTTAAGAGATTTTAGAAGGTAAATAATAAAGTGAAGTGATGAGTGTACTATAATTCAAAGTGGATAAAAAATAAATTATTTAAATAATAAAGTTAATGGACAAATTACTAAGTGGACAAGTGGTTAGAAGTGGGTTAACCTTAAAATAATGAAAGTGGGTTAAGATGGTTAAAAGATAACCCCTTGAGGAGGCTACATGAAAGTATAAATAAGAGGCAAGGCTCTCTCAGTTTAATCAAACTTGAGAATATTGAATATATACAAGTGACTGAGGTAACCAAATGATATCTAAGCCAAATTTCAGAGGGAAGGTGAAGTAAAGAAGGCCAAAATTCAAGGGAGGATAAATTATTTTGATGATGTTTTCTAAGGTATGTTATTTATAGGTCATATCACCATTTTTGCAATAACGTTTTTTCTAGAATGATTCAGACCATGAAATTGGGAATCCATTAAAGAAACATATCCAAGTAGAGGTGATAAAAATTTCAGATTGTGGGTCGTTGTATTTGGAGTTACACTCCATGGAAAATAGGGTTTGTAGCTAGTCTTGAAACTAGTCTAAAACACGTGTTTTGGGTAAAAATGTCATAACTTATTCATAATAGATCCAAATTTAGTAAGAAAAAATGTATTAGATAGAGTAAAATCTGTAGTATTCTATGTACCATTTTTAGATCCATACAACAAATATTTTGTGCGAGGCACGCTCTACACGTTCGCTCTCTAGAATAAGCCAGAATTCAACAAGGTATGCCATTTTTTCTATAATTCCTTTTCTGAGAGGTTCCAAGCAGTGAAATATGGAGGAATTGCATAAAATACATTGAAGAACATTGTATACCATTTTCAGATCTTTATTCATTACATGTACATAGTTATGATTATTTCAATTTAGGGTTGTTGACTAATCTAAAATTAGTCATGTGAGACTAAAGTAAAGTTTGATGAAAATTCTAGTATCTTGTTGTTAAAGTTAAGGAAGGTTTGCAGGTATGTGATTATATACACCAGGTATGTTACAGAGTTGCAAATAATATTTGGATGATGAAATTGATGAGGTATTTTGGTTGAGGTACATTTTGGGTACATGGTTCAGACAAGTAGTTGATGAGTTGGCACATACATGAGGTGTATAGTTTATCATGTTGGTACATATTGATGAGTCATAATTTATGTGTATTTGATGCATGATTGGTACATATTTGGTGCATGGTTGATGCACTTGTTGATGGTACGGGTTGAGGTACAGGTTGGTACATGGTTGATACACGTGTTTATGGTACAGGTTGATTACAGGTTGATTGGTACAAGTTTACAATAATATATCTCACAGTGATAGTGTGAAAGTGGTTCCATCATTCTACTTATATTATAGGGCAGTTGGATGGGGCAAGGACAAGTGGTTGTAGCTGGAGAACATAGGGGGTTGTATCCTCCTTCTAGTTGTAGCCAGAGAATTGGGGAGTTGGAGCTTCCCTTAGGTTGTATCCTGAGAACATAGGGGGTTGTAGCCTCCTTCTTGTTGTAGCTAGAGAGTTAGGGAGCTAGAGATTCCCTCAGGTTGTAGCCTGAGAAACTAGGGGGTTGGAGCCTCCTTCCAGTTACAGCTGGAAAACAAAAGGAAGTTGGTGCTTCCAATGAATGTAATTATTAAAGGCATATAAGAAAATGCATTCCATGGTTTTCTCTCTCTTTGGTTTTCCACGTAAAACAATGTTGTACTATGTATGTGTATGATTGTTCATTTGTTCATTGTTTATTTACTCTACAAATATTGGATTATAATGATACATTGATATACCACTTGCATTTTATGGTGAAAAAGGATTAAATTTCTCTATTACTAATTCACCCCCCTCTCAGTAATCCAACAATTTATTTCAGAGTAGGCTCCTTTAGGAAACAGTTTAACCACTAGAAGGAGATCATGGATTATTCTAAGAATGGAGTACCAATGTTTAATGGTCAGAATGGTTTAAAGTATGATATGTGGAGCAACAATAAGAAAGTATTTTTACAGGAGCAAGGACATTATATTTGGCTATGCATTGTTAAAGGATATGATAGTTCAAAAAGGGAAAATATTGCATCCAAGAAGGAATTGAAGAAGAATAACAAAATAGAAATGGATTTCATCTAGGAAGGATTACCTAATCCAGTAAGATAAAAGGTTGATAAATGTTCATCGGCCAAATAACTTTGGGATAAGTTACATGACATATATTCTTCACCCATTGCAGATTCAGAAAATTCCAAAGAAGATGCAGATACATATCAAGAAGAATTATTTTCACCATTTCAAACAAATTCAGAAGATGAAGAGTACATAATCATGAGAGGTATGTTGTTTTTCTTTAATTGTGAAAAAGGCGGACATCTTGAAATAGAATACCATGAAGGAAATGAGACAGAAAAACTAATTGAAAAGGAAGACAATTATGAAGCAGAATTGATTAGTACTTTAGATGAACTAAGAGAAGAAAATAAGTCACTCAAGAAAGAATTGATGAAACAAAAGGAAAGTGTTCATATTTTTGAAGAATACCAACATCTCATCGAGAAATTAAGAACTCAGCTAGAAGAATCTAGAAAGATTGAAGAAAATCTTGAATATGAAAATCATTATTTGGAAGCCAACATATAAGCACAGAATGAAGAAGCATAAATGAGAGAGAAGGTTTTGATAGATCATCTTAATGAAAGAACTAATGATCTGAACCAGCTTGAGGAAGAGTTTGGTCAAGAAGAGAAAGGACTTAAGAAGAAATAATCACATCAAAAATTCAGCTTGAAGAAGCGAAAAGAACATAAGAAGTCATGAAGTCTCAGATAGTGAAGAAAGAAGAAGAGGTTGAGAATCTTGAAGAAGAAGTTGTCACAATGAGAAGTAAAATTGTCGAGATCAAAAAGAATGTTGAAGAGACAGAAACATCCACATCAGTTATAGAGAATGAAGAGAAACACTCTAGGTTGCTAGAAAATAGAAATAGTTGTTCAAAAGTACTCAAAGGAAAGAAACATGGTCAACCAAAATCTTAAAAAAATATTGAAGATACATCTTCAAGAATACTATCCATGTTCAAGCCACAAAGAATCTTCAATCATGTTCATGATCAGTCAAGGAATACATTCAGAAGGACTACACCACAAAGAATATCATTCACTCCCATGTATGCAATTTTTTTTTATGGTAATTTTTTTTATTGTACTAATTTTGGACATAAGGTTGCAGATTGCAGGTATTATAAAATAAATGTTCAAGCAAGAAATCCCTATGTGGCCCCACATGACATTGAATGTTACAAGTTTCATAACTATGGACACATAGCTAGTGATTGTAGAAGCATGATTGATACTTCCATGAAAGAGAACATTGATATTAGATATAAGAAAATATGGATAAGAAAACATGAATAACGGGTGAACAAAGACGACGTCCTAGAGATCGCAATATTGGCAATAAAACGGGATGAAGAAAATTCTACAGAGAAAAAGAAAGATGTCAGATGCATAAAGGTTTGGAAAATAACTGAAAGAAAAGAAGGACAGGTAAATGAGGAACATGTTCAAGAGATTGTACTTTCAGGCATTGTAGTGAAAGCTGAATCCACAGACAGAAAGAAAGAAGTCAGAGATCAGAGAGATGATGAATCTACCAATGAAGATGATGATGAATACACATTAGAGAAAGAATTTCTATGAGCCATCAAACTTAGAGACTCCTAGGTAATATGAATATTAGACAGGGGGAGTCTATGCGATATCTATGAAAAACCAAAGAACCATCCTTTGAGAAGCTTGCAGATTTTGAGAAGACAGATCCAGAGAAGTCAGTTAACATAATTACAATCAGTTATATTAGTGAAGACTTCATAATAGTATAGTAATAAATGGGTCAAAATTATGGATAGTTGTGCAGTAGAGTCTTGGAAAATATGGAGAGAGATGGATTTGTAAGAACACTTAGCAGGTTTGGATAGATATATGACAGTGGATGAAAGAATGGATTCAGAGAGTGGTTCTGAGACAAAGGAACATTATTGTAATCGATGATAATTAAATAGGAAATGGCGCGAACAATGCTAATGGATTCCAAATTGACAGATATTTTTTGGACACATGCAGTTCATACGACATTTCACATTCAAAACAAAGTAATGCTCAGAAACAACGATGAAAAAAATCCATATGGGCTATGGAAAGGAAGACAAGAAAATGTGAATCACTTCAGAGTATTTAGAATAAAAATACATCAAAAGAGAATATGGAAGAATGAGAAAGTTTTACTCTCGTGTGGACAAATGAGTACTTGTTGGTTACTCAAGTACAAGGAACGAAAAAGATGAAGAATAAGTAGAAGATGAATATGAAGAAAAATTCATTCAACAGAACAAATGCACCTAGCATTCTTATCTACAATTGAACCAAACAGTTTTGGAGAGGCCAATGAGGATGAATTCTAGAATAAGGCCATGAATGAAGAATTGTATCAAATAGAGAAAAATGACACTTGGAAATTAGTTCCAAGACCAAATAATTATAATGTTATTGGCACAAAGTGGGTATTCAAAAATAAATTGAATGAAGATGGACAGGTTACACAGAACAAAGCTAGATTGGTATTTAAAGGATACACACAGGTTGAAGGAATCAAATTTGAAGAGACATTTCCCCCAGTTGTCAGAATGGAAGCAATCTGATTGTTTTTAGCTTATGCATGCTCCAAGAATATTAAAGTGTATCAGATGGAAATGAAATCAACTTTTTTGAATGGGGAACTTGAAGAAGAAGTCTACAATAAAAAACTAGAAGGCTTTGGTTGTTAGAGAACACAGATTGTGTGTGTAAATTGAAGAAGGCCTTGTATGGTCTAAAATAAGATCCTAGAGCATGGTACTCTAGACTGGATACATATCTACAATAGGCAAGGTTCAGAAAAGGAAGTGCGAACAACAACCTCTACATCAAGGTAACTCAATATAGTATTTTATTAATTGAAGTTTATGTTGATGATATTATTTTTGGAAGCAATGATGACAGGTTAAGACAAGAATTTGCAAAGGATATGAAGAATGAATTTGAATTGTCATTACTCGAAGAAATATCCTTCTTTATGGGTCTTCAAATACGTCAAAGAAACCAAGGAATTTGTATTTTTCAAACTAAGTATATCAGATAAATGATAAAGAGGTTCGGAATGGAAGATTGCAAACCATTTATTGTAAATTTTCAGACCCCAACCCAGTTTCAGTCTCATTGATTTTTCAACCAATGTTTAATGCCCAAACCCAGTTTTATATCAGCAATTAAATACACAGCAAAAAATTATTTCAGAACTAAAACATGAGGATTATGAACTTCATTTTTAAACACAGTAATAAAATATCAACAGCATGTAAAACTCAGAAAATTAATGACACGGAAATTTTCGGTCTAACATCGACCCTGGAAAAACCCACAAGGGGAAAACCAGTGAGAGAGGGATTTTTATTATTTATGGGCTTCTGAGAAATTATTTTACAACATATTCATCTTCTCAAATTTTACAATATTATCTAGACATTCCTGTAGCTTGCTTCACGATTTCTGACCCAGAAATCTGTACCACTATACGGCTATCACAACATTAAATGTTGTACGTATTGTCCTCATTTTGCATGCCAAATATCTGCTGCAATTGTACAGAAATTTCCAGCAATGCAATACCTTGAAAACTGTGTTGAATGCTTAGAAAAATGTGTCAATAATTTTCTTTGTTATGACCCTCGATTTTTGTGCAGGTCCGTACGGACTGTATAGACTTTTCTCACCCAGAAAAAAAGTGCCCAACAACCTCCTTGATTTCTGTTCTTGAAATGGATGTACGAAAACCTTGGAAAGTGTGCCAACACTCCCAAAAAATCTTATTGTTGTTCTCCTCGAAATCTGTGCACATTACTTGCAGTATGACCCTTCAAATCCATATTGTATGGACTGTTCTTTATTGTTGTCTATTGTCTCGTAATCCATGCCTATTGTTTTCCTTGTGATGCCCACCTCTCCTCCTACAAAGTTTGTCTCTCTTCTCAAAGCTCAACCTCTCTCTTCTCTTTTTTCTATCTCAACAAAAAATGCATGAACAACCCTAGAATCGGTACGCCCCTCTACCCTAATCAACCTCATGAGGTAGGTGAGGATTTTTCTAATCCAATGGATGAGATTAGATTAGATGTGTGGCTGAGATTTGATGTCTCTTCATTCACCCTCACTAAAGTCATAAAGTCACCTTTTAATTTGCATCTCACAAATTAAATGACTAGGGCCAACATTAGGCACTTTCTCACCCCTTAGGCACATAGGGATGAGAAAAAATTGCCTAGGCACTTTATTTAAAAAATTTAACACTCCCTCTTACCAAGGAAAGTGTTACTCACCACTCCAAGCTTGTCCCTAAAAAATACAAACTTGCCTCTGCCCAATTCCTTGATGAGTATGTTTGCAACCTGCTCCTCTATAGATATGTACTATAGCTCCACAAGTCCTCTCTAAAAATAGTCACAGATGAAGTGATAACAAAATTGATATGCTTATACCGGTCATGAAAAATTGGATTCTCCAAGAGTTTAATGCAACTATGATTATCAGAGTAAATTACAGTAGGCCTCAACTGCACACCGAACAATCCCACCAACATCTTGCGAAGCCAAAGGGCCTCATAACTGGCCTAACTGACTGCCATATACTCAGCCTCTACAGAACTCAAAGCCACTGAATTTTATTTCCGACTGAAACAAGAAACAACTGCTGATCCCAATCCAAAACAACACCCTGAAGTGATTTTCCTGTCACTAACACACCCTGCCCAATATGAGTCTTTATAGCCAACCAAATGAAATCCATATCCTCTCTGATATTCGAGACCATAATCTATCATACCAAAAAGATACCCGAGCACATGTTTTGTTTCCACCTAGTGCACTCTCGTAGGATCCACCATGAACTGACTGAGAGTGTTGATAGCAAAACAAATATCTGGCCTGGTATTGACCAAATACATCAATGACCCAATCAACTGACGATACAAAGTGGAATCCACCAACTGTGACTCAGAAGCATGAAGCTTATTCTAGTTGGTAATCATGGGAGTGGTCTTGGGCCTGCTATCCCCCATCTGAAATCTTCTCAAAATGTCACACACATACTTCCCCTATTCTAGGAAGATGTGTCCAGGCTCCTGCCAAACCTCCAATCCCAAAATGTAATGCATCAGTACAATGTCAGCCATCTCGAACTTTGAAGCAAGGCTCTCCTTGCAGCTGTTGATGAGTCTCTCTTCCTCTGTAATGAAAATATCATCCACATATAGAAGAAGAATGAGAGGATTCTCTCCAACCACAATGAATTATAAGTTGGGATCCGCTTCACTCTTCTCAAAACCCAACTGTTGCAAATATGCATCTATCCTTGAATACCAAGCTCTGGAAGCTTGTTTCAGCCCACACAATTCCTTATTCAATCTACACACATGATACTCTCTCCCATGCACCTCAAAGCCCAATGGTTGCTAAATATACACCTCCTCCTCAATAATACCATTCATAAATGCGGTCATCACATCCATCTGGTGGATCTTCCAACCCATCTTTGCTATAATGGAGATCACTTCCCTGATCGAAGTGTATCTAGAAATCGGTGCAAAGGTCTCATCATAGTCAACTCCCTCAACCTGTGAAAACCCCCGAGCCACAAAGAGAGCTTTGTACTTCTCAATGCTTCCATCTGCATCATGCTTTAGTTTATAGAGCCACCTGGAAGTCACCACTGACTTCCCCTCCAGTCTAGGAACAACTTCCCAGACATCGTTCTTCATGATGGAATTGTACTCTTCCATCATGGCATCTCTCCATACCTATCTATTAGTGGCCTCCTCAAAAGTGGAAGGCTCAGACTCATGACTATTTCTCACCATCGCAATGTAGCTACAAAACCTCTCGGGAGGTTTACTCTCCTTCACTGCATGTCTGGGATTCCCCACTGAACCCTATGCCTCCCTCAAAGTGTCTTGAAGCCACTTGGGCTTCCTCCTCTCTGAAGTAGTATCCGATGGAGGGGACTCTCCTTGCTCAACCCCATCTCCTGAATACAATGATCATAAAGTAGACTCTAAAGTACTCGATCCTGTAACCTGTGGACCAGTAGCCTATGAAACTGAAACATGTGGCCCTGTCACCTGTGAACCTGTCGTCCCCGAAACTAGTGGCCCCAAACTCTATGTCACTATAGTTTGTTGTGGACTCACCTGAATATTTGGTGAAGACTGTTCACCCTTCTCTTTCCCTCTAGAATTCCTAAAGGCTCCATCCTCCTCAAATCTGGCATCCCTCATCAAGACAGTCTTCCTCAAGGAAGGAAGGTATATACAGAAATCCTTTGAAGTCTCACTGTACCCAACAAAGATCCCTCTCTCTGCCATGGGCTCCATCTTTTTCCTCTTCTCAGAAGGGACATATGAATATGTGATTCACCCAAAAATACGAAGGTGCCCCACCTTAGGATTCTTCCCAGAGAAATCCTCCTCATGAGTCATGCTCCCCACAACCTTGTGGGGACTCCTGTTCTACAGATAAACTGTACTGTAGCATGCCTCAACCCATAGAAATAGTGGCAGCCCCTGATCATGTAGCATGGATCTTGAAGCCCCAACAATGGCCCTATTCTTCCTCTCTGCAACCCCATTCTGTTGTGGCTTGTAAGGAATAGTCAAATCCCTCCTGATTCCCTCTCCTTCACAGAAGTCCATGAACTCCTTGGAGGTATACTCACCCCCATTTTCTGATCTTAGGACTCTAATTTTCTTCCCTATCTAGTTCTCCACAAGAGTTGTGAACTCTTGGAACCAACTGAAGACCTGTCCTTTGGTCTTCATGAAGAAAATCCATGACTTCCGAGAGAAGTCATAAATGAAGACAACATAGTATAGGGAACCAGTCAATGATGCCAAAGACATCAAGCCACATACATCTGAATGTATAAGATCAAGTATCCTTGCTTCTCTACTATCACTGCTCGAAAAAGAAGTCTTGGTGTACTTTCCGAAAGCACACCCCTTGCACAACTCATGGTGCTATGAACTGAAATCTGGAACTCCTGTCACCATCTCCCTCAGAACTCTCAAAGCTCCATGGAGAAAATGTGTCATCCTACTATGCCATAGCTCACATAGGTAACTGTTCCTATTGGTAGTATGAATCAATGCTCTCACTGGCTGGAAAAAAAACTTACACAACCTCTCATGTCTATTACCAATCACTTTGGCCGAAGTGATTCTAGACCCTCTGGGGAAAAGAAACACCTGCCCATCATAGAACAAGACCTCATATCCCTTCTACTCAATAGTAGAAACTGACACTAATTTCTTCTTCAAGCCCAGAACATATAGAACCTCTGCCAAAGTCAAGGGAGGCAAAGAATCCCTCTGATATGATACAGTCCCACTACCAACCACCTTGACCTCTTGGTCATCTCCAAGCACTACCTCAACATTTCCAATCTCTGTGAGGTCTGTCAAGTGCTCATGAACCCCTGTCATATGATGAGAGGAACCATTGTCAATATACCAAGTATCTGTATGAGTGGTCCTTAAGGATAGACACACAATCAAGGAAAATTCCTTGTCAAACTTGGTGGAAAACTCTTCCACCTCTGCTGAAGTTGTTGTTTGTTTCTTCTTCTTGTTCGGACACTAACTTGCATAGTGCCCAAACTTATGGCATGCAAAGAACTTGACTTTGCTCGTGTCTTTCTTCCCTTCAACCTTGGTCTTGTGTCCCCCCTTTGGACCTTTTTTGAACTTCTTCTTGCTAGTGGTAGCAAGAGCCACATTCTCCTCCTCATGACCTATAGATGAACTACCATGTACATAAGCTCTCTGGGTATCCTCCTGAACAAAGTCATCCCAAAGATGTTCCCAACTGAGAAGCTTCTCCCTAGAAACAATTCCCTCCACAAAAATAACCCATTGTTTGGAAACTCCATTCAATGCTATTCTCACAAGATCACTATCAAATATGGCTTCCCCCACAGCTCCAAGATCATCCCTCACCTGTGTCAATCTAGTAAGGTATGTGACCACATTTTCAACCTTGGTCATTTTAATGCTCTTTAGTTTTTCCCTCAAAACCATTTTTCAGTTCTCATTTGTACTCTGGTACAATTTAGTCAAATACTCCCACATCTCATAGGCATGTGTCTTCCCCGTCAAGTGAGGAATCAAATGATCCTTGATGACATCATGAATAAACCTCTTAGCCTTGATACTCTTCTAAGTGTAAGTTGCAAGAAGAGTAGCATCAGTAGGTAACACAATAGGATGAGTAGTGGTATTTTCAACAATGTCCCACAACTCGTTTTCTTGCAAAAGAAAGATCATACTCTCTTTCCAAGAACCAAAATTTGTTTCCCCATCAAGTCTGTCCTCAACTCTCAAACCTGTAGCCATCGACCCTTTTCTGCTGAAAATAATAAATTCATAAATCTTCCCTATGAAGTGACTGTTGTCCCAACTTTCTGACTGCTGAAATTTCTGCTTCCCTTCAACTCACCTCTAATACCCTGTAAATTTTCAGACCCCAACCTAGTTTTAGTCTCGCTGATTTTTCAGCCAATGTTTAATGCCCAAACCCAGTTTTATATCAGCAATTAAATACACAGCAGAAAATTATTTCAGAACTGAAACATGAGGATTCTGAACTTCATTTTTAAACGCAAAAATAAAATATCAGCATCATGTAAAACTCAAAAAATTAATGACAAAATTGTTTTCGGTCTAACATAGACCCTGGAAAAACCCACAAGGGGAAAACCAGTGAGAGAGGGATTTTTATTATTTATGGGCTTATGAGAAATTCTTTTACAACATATTCATCTTTAGAAATTTTACAAACTTATCTGGACATTCCTGTAGCTTGCTTCTCAATTTCTGAACCAGAAATCCGTACCACTGTACATCTATCACAACATTAAATGTTGTATGGACTATCCTCGTTTTGGGTGCCAAATATCTGTTGCAACTGTATGGAAATTTCCAGCAATGCAATACCCTGAAAATTGTGTTGAATGCTTAGAAAAATGTGCCCAAAATTTTCTGTGGTACGACCCTCGATTTTTGTGCAGGTCCATACGGATTGTACAGACTTTTCTCACCCAGAAACAATGTGCCCAACAACATCCTTGATTTCTATTCTTGAATGGATGTACGACAACCTTGGAAAGCATGCCAACACTCCCAAAAAATCTTGTTGATGTTCTCCTCAAAATCTGTGCACATTAATGGCAGTACGACCCTTCAAATCCATACTATACAAACTGTTCTTTATTGTTGTTCGTTGCCTTGTAATACATGCCCATTGTTTGCCTTGTGATGCATGCCTCTCCTCCTGCAAATGTTGTCTCTCTTCTCAAATCTTGACCTCTCTCTTCTCTTTTTGCTATCTCAACAAAAAATGCATGAACAACCCTAAAATGGGTGCGCCCCTCTACCCTAATCAACCTGATGAGGTAGGTGAGGCATTTTCTAATCCAATGCCTGAGATTAGATTATATGTGTGTCTAAGATTTGATGTCTCTTCATTCACAATCACTAAAGTCATAAATTCACCTTTTAATTTGCATCTCACAAATTAAATGACTAGGGCCCACATTAGGCACTTTCTCACCCCTTAGGCGCCTAGGGATGAGAAACACTTGCCTAGGTACTTTATTTAAAAAATTTAACATTTATCATTCCTATGAAAACCAGTTGCAAGCTGAGAAAATATGACGATTCAAAGTCTACATACCAGAGGCAATACAGGTCAATGATTGGCAACTTACTATATGTGAAAACATCCAGACCATATGTAATGCAGGAAGCTGGACAAGTGGCACGATTTCAAGTAGTACCAAAGGAATTACATGTATTAGCAGTGAATATGATTTTCATATATCTCAAAGGAACAAAAGAGTTTGGATTATGGTATCCAAAAGGAAATGATCTATCACTTATTTCCTACATAGATGTAGATTGGGTAGGTTGCATTGATGACCAATGAAGAACCATTGGAGAAACGTGCTACTTGGGTGAATGTTTAGTATCTTGGATAAGCAAGAAAAAATCATTAGTATCTTTATCTATAGCCAAAGAACATTCCAATAAAGTATAACTTTCTACGGGAACAGGTTGCAGAGAATAACATCAAAGTTGAATATATGGGCTCAAAAGAACAAGTGACAAACATATTTACAAAACCACTTCCAAGGGAAGCCTTTGAGTATTTTCGCGAGAGACTCAAAGTAATTTCTACTCCAAAATGAATGCTTTTGAATTCTTATCTTATATGTCTTATATTTACACATGGAAGCAACATAAAGAGGATAGTTCAGGTTGGGGGATCAGTTTCAGGAATATTTTAGTCACAGGCAGTATCCCCAAGGACAGTTCAGTTAGGGGGAGCATCCCCATATGGAAAGATACCTTTACCATTGATCACAAAGGGGGGGAGATTTATCATATGAAAAGGTAAATTCTTGGTGAAAGAGCACAAATGCATGGTTCCAGGGGGAGCGATGGTCACAGGGGGGGCATGAGTGATATGAATTCAGTATTGCATCAGATTTTTTCCATCAATTCCAAAGGGGGATATTGTTTATTATTTGGGTTGGTTTTCATTGATTTCAACCCTTGAAGAAAGTCTGGTAGCGAATTCTAGTAGCACAAAGTTTTGGGTAATGGACCCAAGTATGTTTGATGTATAATGGTATGAGTTTTAATATATTTGAAGGTAATAATATTCTGTATGGATAGTACATGTCATTCCATTTTAGGTGGTATGTGGAATGTAACATAACTCCTCACATTTAGAGAGTTATGTCCATACTCCTCACAGTTAAAGAGTTATGGCCATGTGAAGTTGGAGAACCCTCATGAGTCATCTAGAAACCCCAAAAGGTCAAAATAGTTAAAGTGGTTGCAAAGAAGAAATTATTTAAATAATAAAGTGAAGTGATGAGTGTACTATAAGTCAAAGTGGATACAAAATAAATTATTTAAATAATAAAGTTAATGGAGAAATTACTAAGTGGACAAGTGGTTAGAAGGGGGTTAGCCCTAAAATAAGGAAAGTGGTTTAAGATATTTTAGAAGGTAAATAGTAAAGTGAAGTGATGAGTGTACTATAATTCAAAGTGGATACGAAAGAAATTATTTAAATAATAAATTTAATGGAGAAATTACTAAGTGGACAAGTGGTTAGAATTCGATTAACCCTAAAATAAGGAAAGTGGGTTAAGATGGTTAAAAGGTAACGTTTTGAGGAGGCTACATGAAAGTATAAATAAGAGGTAAGGCTCTCTCATTTTAATCACACTTGAGCATATTGAATATATATAAGTGACTGAGATAACCAAAGTATATCTAAGCCTAATTTCAGAGGGAAGGTCAAGTAAAGAAGGCTGAAAATAAAGGGAGGATAACTTATTTTAATGATGCTTTCTAAGGTATGTTATTTATAGGTCATCTCAAAATTTTTGCAATAGCCATTTTTTTTAGAATTCTTCAGACGATGAAATTGGGAGGCTATTGATTAAACATATCCAAGTATCTGTGATAAAAATTTTAGCTTGTGGTTCATTATATTTTGGGAGTTACACTCTGTGGAAAATAGGGTTTGTGGCTAGTTCTGAAACTAGTCTAAAACAAGTTTTTTGGGTAAATTTTTTACAATGTATTCATAACAAATCCAAATTCTGTAAGAAAAAATGTATTGGTTAGAGTACAATATTTAGTATTATGTGTACCATTTTCATATCCATACAACAAATATTCTGTGCAGGGTGTTAGCTCTCTGTAAACTTTGTTGGGCTGAGAAACAAATGACAGAGGCAACCTACAAACCAAATTTGAGATTCGAAACTAGCCTTTCGGACCTGGAGAGGGCTCTCTCCGGAGACTTTGTCTTAGTACAGGATATGTATTTGAGCTATCAGCTAGATTTAATAGCTTTGAATAATAAGTTCTAGTTATATTGGTGCAAGAGAGTAAGACCTTGGGCTATGGAGTCAATTCGAGAAAATGATTGAAAAAAATGAATTGGTGAGTGAACTTGAGAGGATAAAGGATATGTGAGCAACAATATTTAGTGNNACCACTGAGGATGAATTCGAAGTTCACTTAGAGGAAAGACGGTTTGTCTAAATGGCATGAATCCTAGGGCACTACACAATGAATCCCACGTTCAAAAATATGTTCCTATTTAGATAGAAATAGATATGAATAAATAATACATGAAGTACATACACAAAGAAGGGAAACAATACATTTGACTACTACAATTAGAATCTTTTAATCAAAGCTTCAGGACTTTTGCATTAAATTTTGATCGAGCTCAATCTGCATTCAATAGTCACTATCTACACTAGTTTTCCAACCAACCCAAATTACATTGAAAAGATCAAATAAATAGGCGAGGGCGCCGCTTGGGATACCCTGATCTTTAGCTACTATATCTAGAATTTAGGAAACTTATTGTTTTGCGCTAAATGACTCTTCAGAGGACGTCTTTCCAAAAATAATAAACAATTGCATCTAGTTGCATTATGACTACTTGTATTCTACCACGTGGATTCGGTTATCAACAAGGTCTCATCATGGGGAGAGTGATGTGTCACTTCCTTCCTTCGACAAGATATCTAAACGATCAAGTAGTATGTCAAACTCCCACCATACACTGTAACGGCCTTGATTTCTACTACATGCTCATTTGTTGGGGTGCGTTCGTGGCAAGTGGTTGCTGACTATCATGGTCGTTACCAAAACAACCAAACCATCTATAGGTGATGCCTCCTTCAAAATTGTCAATATATGTGCTTTGTTTGAGGATACGAGAATGAACTTATTTAATCGTGTTTCTTTTGCATGCTGGTAAGAGCTACTCGGGCTTTCGCCTTGACTGCTTCACATTCTCTGAACCGCTTCACATTCCTTTCTTCTGACAACCTCTTTGTTTTGCACAACTGTATGCTTGTATCTTGCACCTCCTTGAGTTGTCTCTTGAGAGACGTCATGTTTCCTTCGCGGCCTTGTGATGATGACACTTCTAGGGTCTTTGTTGCCAACTGTCATCTTAGTTCCCTATTTTCCTGGTAAATCTCGGCGATAGCGAGTTGTGCTTGCTTTAGTTGCTGGGAATATTCTTGAACATCTATGCCTTTGATATTTTTCATTCTCATTCTACTCCTTCTTTCTTGGCTTGTACGTTCGACCGGTTCCAACCAAATGGCACACATAAATAATTCTTTGACAGCTGACCTTGCGCACAATTCTCTTGGGACCACAACCTCCCCATCTTCCTTGTTCTTCTTTGGCCTACCCCCTCTCCAGGGAATTTTTTGTTGGGGAGATAGGGCTTCCAACGTCCTTCCTTCCTATGTGGCTTCTTCCATGCCAGCCTCTACGCAGTGTGATATCATCATTTCAGTGGGTAGAGGGAAACCTCCCTTTGGATCCTTAGGGATGCCCATTGTGAGAAAGAACACATCTCAGTCACTTTGGGGTTCAGGCCTATATTTTATGCCACTTCATGTGCCCCTTATTATGTTTTGGGAGGTTTCCATGGTGCAACCCATATTTTTCCTACGCGCAGTGGATCTGGAAAAGGCCCAAGGCGAAAAACTTGATCGACCTGGACTTTCAAGAAAGAACTACAAACCATGCATAAGCTTGGTGGGTGACTAGAATGCGTGCAGAACATCCAAAATTTATAATAGAGCGGAAGGGGGATGAAATCATGCCAAGGAACACTAAATTCATGGTGATTGGATGTTTTGAAATGAATTGAATATTTTATGTGGCACATCCGTGCGATGAGTATGATTTAGGGCATGTAAGGTACAACTGATAAAGGCTGCAGGGCATACATGATACGAGCGTCATGATTTTCATTTTTCCATCCTTCATAATGAGCTGATGATGGTCATTTCACTTTCCAATGCGAATTCTATTAAACAACTTGCCCAGACCCAAGGCACGTAAGAACTTCTCTTATGACAGGACCCGACTCTTTTGGAATAGACTCATACTTTTACGCATGTTTTGGACTCTGACATCCCTTCTTGACTCCAAGGGCCAACCGACCACTTTATTTACTTTGAATTCTATGTTGGTCGGTACCTAACCTTACATTATTTGACACACGGATGTCAACCTGAATAATATCAACTCTAACTAACAAGAAAATGACGATGCTAACATCTAGATCCAATGGGGATGCTATCCTCCCAGAGAGGTAGCAAAGAAAAGTAGACCAGGTGCCTGACCATTGGGCCTTATCTGATGCTCAGACACTGAAATATGAAAAAAAAGGCAACCTAAACCTATTGACATAGTTTCTAACAAATTCAACATAAACTCAAGGCCTTCACTTTGAGCTTCAATTTTTTGCTGACATATTGACTCAACACAAAAAGAAAATGGATATTTACAATGACATGTGACTTAAATGTACTTTATTTCACCAGATAGTGCTTGATGAACCTACCATTTACAACCCCCCAATCAACGCACTCTCCATTTAGTTCTTCTAGAAAATAAGCATTATTTCCACGATATGCACCAATTTTGAATGGACCCGTCCAAATATTATCAAAATTTTTGTTCTTTCATTTGTCTTCATTCCTGGCATCCCATTTCAACACCAGATCCCCCAACTTAAACTCCTCTTTCTTAGAGTTCTTTTAAAAGGTTTTCTTCATCCTTTCATCATGGATTTGTGATCGATTGTACACCTATTCCATCCTTTGTTGTGTGTGGATCAATTGATTTATTATCCTATGCATGTCATCTGGCTCGGCCTCCTTCTCTTGCAGCAAATTTCTGACAGGAAACCCCAGTGAGGTGGGGAAAATCACATCTGCGCCATATACAATATGGAATGGTGATGTGAATATGGACTTTTTGGTGGTAACCCTTTCCTCCCATAGCACGTAAATAAGATTTTTATGCTAGGCCTTCTTGTTGTCTTGCATGAGCCTCTTGATGATCCTGGTCAAGATTTTATTCGACAATTCTGCTAGCCCATTTCCATGTGGGTAATACATTTTAGAATTCCCTAGGGTTATATTGTAATCCTGACAAAACTTCTCCATCTTATTGGAATTGAATGCGGCCGCATTTTCTGTTATGATCTTGACAGGGCATCCGAATCTCGACAAGATGTTTGTCTTCAGAAATTGGATGATGACTGCATCGATAGATTTCTTCGCAGGGATTTCTTCTATCCATTTCATGAAGCAATATGTGGCCGTGAGTATCCATTTGTGCTGCACCGAGGATTTCAGATTTATTTCCCCTAGAAAATCCAAACCCCATTGCATGAAAGGTGCTTCAACTGAGATCAGTTTTAGTGGCAGGGGTTGCAACTTTCTTCTTCCATCGAAAATATGACACTCATGGAAAATGGAAACTTCTTTGTATACATCTGTGAAGATGGTAGGCCAATAGTAACCTTCTTTCATGATTTTGTGCATGGTAGTTATCTAGTAGTGGTTTCCTCCATAGTCGCCTTTGTGAAATTCTTTGATAGCTCGTTTCACATCATTTTCCAGCAAACAAATCAGCAATATCCCTCTGGGATATTTCCAGTATAGTGAACTATCCAGGATGTAGAACTTAATCGCTTTGAGATTTATAAATATGGCATTGGTCTTGCTTAAACCTGGAGGGGCTTGCATATTTCTCAGCACATAGATGATGTTTGTATACCATGGCGAGTCGACGAACTCCTGAGATAGTTGTGTGGTTGTTTCTCCATGAGTATTCTCTGACAGGTAAATGATGAGTATGCTTGTTTCTCCATGATCTCGTACCTTAGTGGAGAATACCTAAGCATCCTGATGAAATAATCTATAGGCTTCTCAAAATCCTAATTGTCTTTCTGTAACAACATGTTAGCAATTGTATGCTCTGACGAAAATGAAAACAAGATGAAGTCTTTTGTGAATTTTGGGTTGGTCAACATGGGAGATTTAGTCAGCGCTACCTTGATATATTCAAATTATTTCCTGGCTTTTGGGTTCCACTTGATCTCATTACCCTTCCTGATCATGCAGGTGATATTTATAATTTATGTCAAGTTCAGGATGAATCTTCTTAAGAAGTTTAGTTTTCCCAGGAAGGACTGCACTTCCTTCTTACTGTGCAGAGTGCTGATTTTCAGGATTCCTTCAACCCTACTGGTGTATATATTAATTCCCTCTTTCGAGATGATGTACCCCAACAACTTTCCTTCTTGCATCCTGAAATATGATTTTTTTGGATTTAATGATATATCAAATTTCCTGCACTTCTGGAGAAATGTATTCATGTGTCGGAGGTGTTGTTCATCAGAATCAGAGTATATTGTAATGTCATCTAGATAGATCAAAATAAACTTGTCCTTTTCATCAGAAAAAACTATGTCCATTTCCCTCTGAAAGTTAGCTCTAATGTTCATAAGGCTGAAAGGCATCTTGGCATACATGAACGTCCCCCATGGTGTCGTAAAGGTTGTCTTTTCCCTATTTTCCGGGTGGACCATGATCTGATTATAACACGGAAAACCATCCAGCATGAACATCTTCTGGGACCCCACCACCCTTTTCAGAATATAATCCATTTTAGGGAGAGGATAGTGATCCTTGAGGGACAGTTTGTTTAATTTTCGGAATTCCACACATAGTCTTGTTTCATCGCTCTTCTTTCTTACAGGTACCAAATTTGCCACCCATTTCGAAAACCTTAAAGAAATGATAATCTTAGTTTCGAAGAGTTTATTTACCTCCTTTTCGATCAATGACAGTAGTAGGGGATTTATCCATCTCAGATTTTGTTTGAAAGGCCTTCGATCTTCTTTGATAGGGATGACATGCTGAATCACTTTAGTGTCATACACCTTCAAGTCATCATATCTCCAAGAGAAAACATCGGGGAAATCCTTCATGAGATTGATGTAGTCTTGTTTGACCTCTAGACTGAGCATTTTTGAAAATTTGATTATTTTCGGGTTTTCCTCAGTCCCGATGTTGCAATATTAGACATCCTCATCATTTGTAGTGATCTTGGGATTTTTATCCATGTCATTTTCATCGAACATATTTTCCAGTGGAACTAACCCCTTTGGGATGATATTATTTTTCATCTGTACTATGTCCCTTCCCACTATCTGGTTTTGAAAAGGGTCGTCATCATTGCGTGCATATGCACTCTCATATTCATCGCAACAACACTCACCATCAATTTTTACGTTAGAGAACTCGTCTCTCATTAGGAAGAATATCTCCACCTGTTTTTCGTCCTCAAAAACTTCCTAATATTTGATATTATCAAGCACTGCCAGCCAGTGTTTGACTTCGATCTCATATTTTTTGTTAGGGAAGATGGGAATTTTGAAAAATGAAGCCGAGGTGGCTAATGCATCATCGATCTAATTTTCTCCCTCGGGATAGTTGATAGATTATACTCCGATAATTCCTCAAGGAGGTCCAACACCTAGTTTCTGTATGCTCTTAGACTGGGGTGTTTTTCTTGATATATTCCTTTCAACTGGTTTATAATTAGCTCAGAGTCTCCATGTACTACTATCTTCTCCATGCCTAGTTCTTTAAAAACCATCAGGACCAAAACCAGTGCCTCATACTCGGCCATGTTGTTTGTATAGTCAAAAGCGAGTTTGTACGAGAATATTTTTTAGCCCAATTTGTGGGGGTTTATCCATACGTCGGCCCTTTCCCCTTCTTTGCTGAAAACATCGTAAAAACTCATGTTCCATATCTCATTCTTTGCGTGGTTTCTTGGATCAATGCTCTCTTCTGCTTGTCACACGGCTTTATCATCAACGGTCATAATGGCTATCGGTTCTTCCTCTTCAAAACTAAGGTCATTGTAGAATATGGAGGAACCAACCTCAGTGTCGATTGAGTAGATAGGATGGTTATTTGGATGAGTCTTAATTCTTACCATGTATTTCAGCATCACTTCTCTATATAATTATCTATCCTGGCCAAAGATAGGAATGGTGGCGTATGACATGTCCATTTGTAGAGTCCCCTTTGACTTCGTATCCTGTGACTTGGATAGAAGCATGCCAAAATTAGGGGGTATGTCTTCCATGACCACGTCCATAACCATGTTCTTCGATGGAATTTGGGCCAGTGACATGAAAAAGTCTTTGATGTGACCCAAGCACTTGACTTTCCTTGAATCAAAAGAAAAATGGTCCTTATAGGGTTAGGTGATGTTCAAGCCCAACTCGTCCATGATCACCTTTGGCATGAGGTTATGCGACGTGCCAGAGTCCAGCATGGTGTTATGCAGGGTCATTTCATGGACTTTAAGACTGACATAGAATGAAGAACATCGTCAGTATCACTTGTCTCCTCTACGTGCGGACCAAAAAAAATGCTAGGGTGATCATCTTGGACGTTCAAAGTGTCGGGAGTTTGTCCCATTTTAAGCATTTTAATAATTTTCTCCCGATATTCACCCTTTCTTATAAATTCGTTAAAAGGGACAGATATTTTGATCTTGGCCATTTCATGTTTAGAGTTAAAGGAGGGACAAACCTTCTCTACCTATTTTCCACACACTTCCCGGCTTGTTTCCAGTGCTTTCCTCGGGGCCTCCTCCTTTGACTTTTCTTTTTCAGTTGCATCCTTAGTTGGGTTGTCTGGCTTCGGTCGGCTTGTGGAAGGGCTGTCCACTGGAGGTTTCCTTATGGGATTTGTCTAATAAGGTTCGGTAGGTTCCTCCTTGCTCCTAAGGTTATATTTCTTCTGAAACTGCATGATTACATTCTGATAACCTTTCCTGAACTCTTATGTTTCCTAGGACAACATGTCATCCATCTCAAGCGTCATATCATCATTTTCTCTCATATACTAATCATGTTATCCCTTCTTCAAAAACACATGTGGATTCTTGTCATCACAACAATGCATTTGGTCTTCGAAGATCTAATCGAAGTCCTCGTGCATGTAATTGTTTTGGAATGGAGGCTTTGTCTACTGGTTTCTCTGTTCTCTCTCGTCCCTCTGTCTAATTTGAGGGACTTGACCCCTTATTAGGTTCTGATTCCTGGGTTGGGGGTCATGTTGTTCTCGGGCAGTGGGTCTATTTCCCACATGCATTATTTCCATTAGTTTCTCCATGGTCTTCATCATTAAGTCAAATTTATCGTCCACAAACCTCAACATTGATGGTTGTGCATCCCCTTGGGGCTTCTTATCACCCTTGTTGAATATTTGTTTGATATTCCCTTATGCCATTAGATTTAGTTAGACCTTGATAGCATCATTCATCATGGCGTCTAGGTTTTTTTATCTCCTCTCTCTCAATAGCAAAGTGAAATTGATGTCGAAAGAATTGGCATATCACAACTACACAGCCCCAAGAGGTGGTTGGAATTCTGTGGGAATTGAGTTATACACCCTCATGAAATGAGTTAAGAACTCTTGCACCATTTCCTCTATCTCCCTCTTCATGTTATTGTACTACGTCAGCAACTGCAAAGGGTTCTTCTTGTCTCCCCACTTAGTGATGAAAGACATTTCAAATGTGGTGAAGTCTTGAATGCTTGCTACTGGGAGGGATTTGAACCACATCCTTACCTCTCCCGAAAGAGTCTCCGCGAAAAATCGCATTTTCATGTCTGCATATTCTACGTCCTCTAGGTCGATGAAATCATTGAACCAATCCAGATGCTTTTGGTCCGAAACGTTCCCTTCAACATCGTAGATCTTAATTCTCTGGTTGTAATTCTGAGGCAAATCATGCAGTTGGGTTGGCAGAACGAGGGGGAAAAATATGGTAGCCATGGCTCTAGGAGGGTTAGGGACTTGGGGAATGTTATTAGGTATGAGAACTTGAAACCTCTTCTGATCCAAAACTATATCATCCAAAATAGTCTCCGACTTAGACCTGAACATGGTTTGCTCAAAAGAGGTGTCAAAATCAAGGTCGTCGATGCTCTAGGCACCGTCTTTGGGTAAGAATAGGATTTTGTCTAGGTAATAGAATGGGTCTGGAACTTGCTCTCTAGTCCTACACAAAAGTTTCTTGGGATCACACACAGGCTCTACAGGGTTTGGATTAGGATTTTCTCTGGTATAGATCATCTTCGGAGCCAGGATTCCTGAATAATGCTACTTGGTGCTACTAGTCTTTTTGATTGGATTCACCAGGGTAAAGGCTTCAAATAGTATAGATGTTTTTCCCCATGTTACCCTCAGGGGTCAAAATACAACATTAGTCATTTTCCCAAGGAAAATTTATTCAAATTTGTCTCGAGCAACGATGCCAGAATGTTAGCTCTTTGTAAACTTCATTCGGCTGAGAAATGAATGACAGAGGAAACCTACAAACCAACTTTGAGATCTGAAACTATCCTTTCAGACCTAGAGAGGGCTCTCTCAGAAGACTTTGTCTCAGTACAAGATATGGATTTGATCTATCAACTAGATTTAACACCTTTGAATAATAAGTTTTGGTTATATTGGCGCAAGAGAGTAAGACCTTGGGCTATGGAGTTGGTTTGCGAAAATGATAGAAACAAATGAATCGGTGACTAAAATTGAGAAGATAAAGGCTAAGCGAGGAATAGTCTTCAGTGAAGAATCATTGTGTGAGGCAGGGGGGAAACATAGGAAGCGACTTGGAGCATCGCTGAGGGTGAATTCAAATTTCACTTAGAGGAAATATGGTTTGTCTAAATGGCATGAATCCCAAGGCATTGCGCAGTGAATCCCAAGTTCAAAAATGCGTTCCTATTTAGACATAAATATATATGAATAAAGAATACATGAATTACATATGAAAATAAAGGAAACAGTACATCTGACTGCTCAATTAGAATCTTTTCATCAAATCTTCAAGACTTTTGCATTAAATTTTGATTGAGCTCAAACAACATTCAATAGTCACTGTCTACACTAGTTTTCCAACCAACTTAGCCTACATTGAAAAGATCAAATATATAGGCGAGGGTGTCGCTTGGGCTATCCTTCTCTTTAGCTACCATATCTATAATTTAGGAAACTAATTGTTCTGCTATAAATGACTCGTCACATGACGACTTTCCAAAAATAGTAAACAAATGCATCTGGTTGCATCATGACTGCTTGTATTCTTCCACGACGATTCAATTATTAGAAAGGTCACATTATGGGGAGAGTGATGTGTCAATTCCTTCCTTCGGCAAGATTATGAATGATCAAGTATTCTGTCAGACTCCCGCCATCCACTGTAACGGCCTTGATTTCTGTCATGCACTCATTTGCTTGGGTGCATTCGTGGCGAGTGGTTGTTGACTGTCATGGCTATTACCAAAATGAAAAAACCATCTAAAGGTGATGCATCCTTGAAAACTATCAATATTCGTGCTTTGTTTGAGGATAAGAGAATGAACTTAGTTAATCATATTTCTTTTGCATGCTGGAAAGAGTTGCGCGGGCTTTCTCATTGGTCACTTCACATTCTCTGAACTACTTCGCATTCCTTTGTTTTGACATCTTGTATGTTTCATGCAGATGTACGATTGTATCTTGAACCTCTCTGAGATGTATCTTTAGCCACGTCACGTTTCATTCATGGCCTTGTGATAATGACACTTCAAGGGTATTTACTGCCAACTTTCGTCTAGTTCTCTATTTTCCTGGTAAAGATCGACGATAGTGAGTTGTGCTTGCTCCAACTATTGGGATGATTCTTGAACATATGCACCTTCGATATTTGTCCTTCTCATCCTATTCCCTCTTTCTTGTCTTGTACCTTCAACCGGTTCCAGCCAAATGGCATGCATAAGTAATTCTTCGACAACTGACCTTGCACGTGGTTCACTTGGGATGAGAGCCTCCCCATATTCCTTGTTCTTCTTTGACCTGCCCCTTCTCTGGGGAATTTTTTGTTGGGGGGACAGGGCTTTGAATGTCCTTCCTTTCTACTGGATTCTTCCATGCCAGCCTCCGTGCGATGTGATATCATCGTTTCCGCGGGTAGAGGGAAACCTCCGTTTGGATACTTGGGAACGTCCGCTGTGAGCAAGAACAAATCCCAGTCACTTTGGGGGTCATGCATGGTGATTCTGCCACTTCACGCGCCCCTTCTTATGTTTTGGGAGGTTTCAATGGTGCAAATCATATTTGTTTTGTGTGCGGTGGATCTGGAAAAGGCCTAAGGAAGAAAAATTGATCGACTTGGACTTGTGAGAAAGAACTAAAAATAGTGCATAAAATTGGCAGGTGAGTAGAATGCATGCAGAATATCCAAAATTTATAACAGAGTAGGCAGGGGGTGAAATTGTGCCAGATAACACTGAATTCATGGTGAATGGATGTTTTGAAATGAGCTGGATATTTTATGTGGCACATCTGTGTGACGAGTATGCTTCAGGGCATGCAAGGTACAATTGATAATGGTTGTAGGGCATATGTGATATGAGCGCTATGATTTTCATCCTTCCAGCCTTCATAATGAGCTGATGATGGTCACTGCACTTACCGACGTGACTTCTGTTAAACAACATGCCCCGAACGAAGGCATGTAAGAAATTCCCTTACAATAGGACCTGACTCTTTTAGAACAGACTCATACTTTTACACATGTTTTGGACTCTGACATTCCTTCTCGACTAAAAGGGCCAAACGACCACTTGCTTGACTTTGGCCTCTATGTTGTTTAGTACCTGACCTTACATGCTTTGACACACAAATGTAAACCTGAATAATATCAAATATAACTAAAAAAAAATGACAGTGCTAACACGGGGCACACTCTACATGTTCGCTCTCTAGAATAAGCCAGAATTCAACAAGGTATGCCATTTTTGCTATAACTCATTTTCTGAGAGGTTCCAATTGGTGAAATTTGGAGGAATTGCATAAATGACTGTAACACCCTGTTTCCCCCAGTTTGTAAAAATAACTGGACTGGCCAGAACTGTGGCAAACTCATGAATGTGAATATGTGATGTGAATGGACCTTATGGAAAAGGTCAATAAATGTGAATAACATTATGTATTTATAATTGTAGGACTGCTAAGAGGGGATGTGCAGAAAAAGAGACCACGATGGCGGTGGAAGGCACTTGGAAAGGTGGTGTTAAATTCCACCGAGAATTAATACCGTATTTAGACTTCACTGGCCCGGAGAACCAAAAGCAGCTCACTGGCCCTGAATTAAATGTCTCGTAGGATGTCAGGATGATGGCTCCTCAGGAATTAATGAGGGATGGGGAGGTGAACCTCCCATCCGTAGATCCATCATGACGGACCAGTGCGAGGGAAATCGTTCCACACACAACCTCGCAAGAGGATAAGGCGTGGGGTAGAAGCGATTGGGGGAAGACGTGAGGGGAGGAAGAGAACTCTAGCAATACGCAGAATGAGTGATAGCAGAGGGGAAGGAGAGTAACCTTCGCTCCTAGTCACTAGAAACCAAAGATGCAGTCTCACAACATCGTGGTCTCAGCTCAGGGGTGGCTAGTGGTAAATCCGTTGGGAGTCGCTGAGCCTACGGTTGGGTGGAAACAAGCACCCCTCTCAGTAGTTTCTTAACCCCCTGGTGTTATTTCTGATAAGTGTTTTTCCTCTGGCATATTATGCCCATAAGTTGTGAAACTGTGAATGATTTCATTGTAAGAATGTCTGTATAGTGTTTTGATCAATACGGGTAGATGCATGTTGATAATGGAAAGACTACGGATGGATTATATCTTCATAAATCACTATTTATATGCTTACTGACCTAATTCATACCGCATGTCTGATTCATGGGAGAAAGGTACCCTTATATGCCTCAGATAGTACCCTAGGTAAGAACCTCCCTATACAGATACCCTCCTTGGAAAGCCCATCAAGAACTGAGAAAGAGAATGTGAAGGCGTAAGGCCTTAGTAACCCTGCACAAGGAGGAATGATCCTCTTGAAAACTTGAGATGGCAGCATAAGGATGAAGTATCGAATCGATGGACGATAACCCGTCGGGAGATCTGTGGTCACCCATGACCATCAGATCGAAGGAAAATGCTAGAAGGTTAAGTACCTTATCCCTGATAGGTGTTGATCAATAGATGAGATTCTGTCGGGAAATTTGTGGTCACATCCAACCGTTAGATTGGTAGGAGAAAGTAAGGTGTTAAATGCCTTACCCCTTTGTTTTCTGTGTCTTTGTGGGCAGTGAATAATTCGAGATCATAGATCTCCAAGGTCCATGAGAGTATCTAGACCGTTGAGGTTTCCACGTCCAGGGAGTCGTGGAAGAATGCACGAGTAGGAGCCAATCTGAGCCATCAGATCTCGGCTGGAAAACCTGATAGTCTTTGGATCTATCAGGAGTTACCCGAGGGTTAAAACCATAATGAATAGGGGTGAAAGCCCAAAATAGACCTAGACTGTCTGATTTAAGGAGGCCACGTGTCATGAGATCTCCCATTTCGAGGAATCAAGAATCGTGGAATCGGGAGTTTTGGTGACGAGGGATCGGGATTTTCTATGGTGAAAACCCCAGGATAGATCTGAGTCATCCGATTGATGGAGGCCACATGTCGTAAGATTACCCATTTCGAGAAATCAGGAATCGCGAGATCGGGATTCGTGGTGACGAGGGATCGAGATTTTCCATGGTGAAAACCCCAGGATAGATCTGATCCATCCGATTGACGGAGGCCATGTGTCGTAAGATTACCCATTTAGGGAAATCGGGAATTGTGGAATCGAGAATCTTGATGACGAGAGATCAGGACTTTCCATGGTGGAAATCCTGGGACAGATCTGGATCGACCAAATTTACGGAGGCTACATGTCGAAAGATTAGCCACATCGGGAAATCGAGGATCAGTGATTTGGGAGTTTCATTGACAAGAACTCGGGCATTCACCTTGATAAATCCCAACCCATAATGTCGAGACGTTAGCATGTGGCTAAGTCCTGATGAACAAACGAGATTTCTTCGGGGAATCTCAGGGTCTGTAACGACCATCCGATGTGAGGAAGAGATGTCATCTTTAAGATGGGGCATGAATGTGCATTAAGATAAGTGACGAGCAGATCTGGATGGCCAGAATCCACCTGCCCAGATCTATGGCTGAGGTTTCATTTCGAAGCCCCCTTGCTGATTTTCATTTAGTGGTTGGGGGGGGGGTCCGAAATCAAACGTGCAACTCTCAAACGGTTGAGATAAATTCACCTTGATCAACGGTGCTCAGGTGNNNNGTGTGAAATGGGGCCCCTCCTGTCTTGTTGACTACCATGTCGCATTTCCCCTCTGCCACCTGTACTCCACTTAACCGTGTGACGGGGCCTGTTCTCATTGGTTGTTCTCTAGCATGTAGGGATTCATCCCTATTGGCCGGTCGCTATCCCTGTCGGGGTTTGATAGTTGTAGAGTCGAACGATTCGACCTCACTGTAGTGTCGAGGCGTGAAATACAAAGAGACACTGTGTTTATTTGAACTGTGATCATGACCCGCGATCACATGGGAATGGGGAGAGAGAAAGAGCTAGCTTGCGCTAGGCCTTCGTAGGTAATTCGGGGGCTCTAATTCAGCAGAAGACCAGAAAAAATTGATTGAGGTAGTTGGTATGTGACAAATTGGTATCAGAGCATGGTTACAACACTTGGCCTGCTTGGGCTCAGGCACGAGCCATGTAAGAAGACATTTTCATATTTGTTTTCTCCTTAAGAAGAAGGATTGCAAGATGAAACTGTAATCTGGGATGTGAACTTCGTTGTCCTATTTTAGTGTTACGATGGCTACCTACTAAAGTAGGTAGAGTCTCTTGCAATTGAGATGGATGGATAGATAAGGATTAATACCCAAATGAAAAACCCCTGATTATGGATATACATGTGAAAATATGAATTTATGTGCAGGTTATAAAAATGTATCTAACTCTTGACTAACAACCAACATTTGTCTTTTCTGCCACGCGGACGATCAACCGCGGGAATTTACAGACGTAGAAAATGGTGACTCACCAAGAGATGGGAGAAGGCTCCCACAATAGAGACGAAGAGTCTGATGAAAGAAGAGAAATAGGAACCCCTCCATATCTAGCCTGACTGTGAGGAGTCTCATGGTTGAATTGCAAAGCTGCAAGGCCGACAATGAAAGGATGATGAAAGAACAAGAAAAGAAACTGAAATTAATGCAGTTTTACTACAGAGCTTATCTGACCTATAGCAACAAATGCAGCATGAACCTGAGATGCAGAAACATGGTCGTATCAGTGGCCATACTAAGAGGAGAACCTCAAGAAAGGTCCACCCCAAAGGTAAAGGACCAGTGCCAGACGATTCCATAGAGAAGGAAGATGGAAATTCAGAAGGCTCTTCCAGCAGCAGGACCAGTTCCTATTCTCGAAGAAAATAGAAGAAGCAAAAGACTTCCAAGGGTCATAAATCTGAGGAATTCAGAAAGGCCAAACCTCCCTCCTTCGATGGTGAGATAATGATGGGAGAGGAAGCTGAGGCCTGGCTACTTGGACTAAAGAAATATTTCAGAGTCCATGATTTTTCAGAGAATTTGAAGCCCCGAGTGGCCACTTTCAATCTGAACGGAAAGGCTTCCATCTGGTGGGAAGACCTTAAGAATATGAAAGGGTTCCATGAGGAGGACCTATCTTGGAAACAGTTTGAAAAGTACTTCTAGAAGAAGTATTTGTTGGAAAGATATTTTGACGAGAAGGCTAAAAAGTTTTATGAACTCAAACTGGGGCAACTCACTATAGAGGAATATGTCAACAAATTCCTCGACTTATTGAGATATGTACCCTACATCAAAGAAGAGAAGGCAAAGGTGCAACGCTTCATCAGTGGGCTACCCAAGGAATACTGGAATCGAATCGAATTCGACGAGCCAAAGACCTTAGAAGACACTATTCGAAAAGAAACATATTGTCATGAACAATATGGACATCGGGCAGAGTCTCGTGGAGACTGGAAACAGAAGAGTGGTTCAAGATTTCAGAAAAAGGGGATCAAATCCTCAGGATTTAAAAACTACAAGAAGAACCCTAGAATGAACTTTCCAGCCCGGAGTGTACTCCAGCAGAAATTTCCATCATCAGGCGGAAATAAAACTTCTGGACCTATACCAATGAAGACTAATAACCCAATGAAAGAACCTCTAAAATGTTGGGGTTGCAGAGAAGAGAATCTCCTGAGAGAATGTCCACACCGACAACAGAACAGTCGGAAAGTTTATAACATTCAGGAAGCTACCATAGTCAATGATGTGGCCAGGAGTGTGTCGCAGATTTATGCAGCATTGGATAATAACCAAGCTGACCACCAAGCTTCAATGGTGGAAATAGAAGGTATGATTTTCAACCATATAGTGTCTGTTTTGATTGACCCTGGTTCAAATTTGAGTTATATATCCCCTAAGACTGTGGATAAGTGTAAGCTACAACTACAAAAACAAACCAAGCCATGGTTGGTAGAGTTAGCCACTGACACCAAAAGAAAGGTAGTAGAGGTCATACCTGCCTACCAATTAATGTTGCGTGAATTCCCCACCCAAGCAACCCTTAACGTATTACACCTGGGATCATACGATCTGTTGATTGGTATGGACTGGTTGGCCACCCATAAAGCCAGACTAGACTGTTACCATAAAACCTTAGAATGTGTGAGCAAAGAAGGAAAAAGGATAACCCTTCAAGGGATCCGAAAACCGGTCTCGGTGAGAGAAATATCAGCCCTGCAAATGAGAAACTATTGCTGAAAGGGATGTCCCCTATATGCAATACAGGTGTTGAAAACAATTGAAGGTGCTAAACCAAGCCCTGATGATCACCCTATCCTGAGAGAATACAGAGATGTGTTTCCGGAAGAGGTACCGGGTCTACCTCCGAGAAGATACATTGACTTCTCGATAGAGATCGCACCAGGAGTGGTGCCGGTGTCTAGGACACCCTACCGGATGAGCACACCTAAGTTAGTTGAACTCAAATTGCAATTGAAAGAAATGATGGATAAGGGTTATATTTGACCCAGCATGTCCCCATGGGGAGCACCAGTCTTGTTTGTGAAAAAGAAGGATGGCACCCTTAGACTGTGTATAGATTATAGACAAGTCAATAAATTAACCATAAAGAGCAAGTACCCCTTGCCCAGGATCGATGATCTATTTGATCAGTTGGGGGGTGCGTCTATTTTCTCAAAGATTGACTTGAGGTTGGGATACCATCAAGTCCGAATCAAGGGTGAAGACATCCATAAAACCGCTTTCCCAACACGGTATGGTCACTATGAGTTTGTGGTAGTTACATTTGGGTTAACCAATGCCCCTGCTACTTTCATGTGCTTAATGAACAATGTACTCAGTAAATTCTTAGATAAATTTGCACTAGTTTTTATTGATGACATATTAATCTACTCTAAGAATAGAGAAGAACATGAAGAGCATCTTAGACTTGTGCTGCAAGTGCTAAGAGAGCATCAAATCTATGCTAAATTCAGCAAATGTGACTTCTTTTAGAAGCAAATACACTACTTGGGACATGTTCTGTCCGAGGAAGGGGTAGCAGTAGATCCTGACAAGATCAGGTCTATCATGGAATGGCCCACCCCAAAGGATGTCTCAGACATCAGATCCTTTATGGGATTAGTGGGATACTATAGGAGATTTATAAAAGGATTCTCCAAGATTGGTTGTCCAATCACTGCCATCCAGAAGAAGGGGACAAAATTCCTGTGGACACAGCAATGTGAAGAAATATTTCAAACCTTGAAACATCTACTAACCCATGCACCCATGTTGAAAATCGCTAACCCAAAAGCTGACTTCCTTGTGTGCATAGATGCATGTAAGGAAGGGCTCGGAGGAGTCCTTATGCAGAAAGGAAGTGTGATCTACTATGAATCCTGAAAATTGAACGAACATGAAGTCAACTATGTGAATCATGATCTATATCTAGATGCCATAGTGCATGCCTTGAAAATGTGGAGGAATTACCTCTTGGGAAGGAAATTTGTACTTATGACAGATCACTATGGATTGCTGTATTTGTTTGACCAACCAAAGCTCAATGCTAGACAAGCTAGATGGATGGCCCTTTTTAGTGAATTTGATTTTGAAATCAAACACATTAAAGGGAAGAAAAATAGGGTGGCCAATGCCCTTAGAAGAAGCATGAAAAAAATTCACCTGGAAATGATGAGTACCTACGAGACAGATGTCAAGGACAGAGTCAGAAATGCATAAGAAACATATCCCTTTGTTTAGACTGTGACCCTGTACCTACAACAAGAACCCTCTGGAGTAAAATATGAAGGCTACCAGATGACCTAAGGAGGTCTTCTCACTTACAAAGATAGACTATACATTCCAAATTGTGATGACTTGAAGAGGCTCATTATGGATGAACTACATAAAAGACCATACACTGGACACCCAGGATACCAGAAAATGATCACTGCCACTCGAAAACAATTTTATTGGCCTGGATTGAAGAAGGACATAGCCAAATATTTGTCCCAATGCATAGAGTGCCAATAGGTTAAAGCAGAAAATCACCACCCAATAGGACTATTACACCCTTTACCCATCCCAGAATGGAAATGGGAAACCATCTCCATGGATTTTATCATTGGATTGCCAACTTCAACCAAGCATAATAATTCCATTATGCTAGTGGTGGATAAATTGAGCAAGTCTGCTCATTTCATCCCCGTCAAATCAACCTGCAAGGTGATAGATATCACCCAGATATTCATTAAAGAGGTACTCAGACTGCATGGTATGCCGAAAGAGATAGTGTCTGACAGAGACACAAAATTTACTTTCAACTTTTGGAAATCATTGATGGATGGTTTGGAGACCAAATTGTTGTTTAGCACCACCTATCACCCTCAAACCGACGGACAGACAGAAAGAGTGAATCAAATATTAGAGGATATGTTAAGGATGCATGTAATGCATCAACCCAGGAAATGGGAAGACTACCTGCCATTGGTAGAATTCGCCTACAACAACGACTACCAAGCATCCTTAAAGATGAGTCCCTTTGAGGTCCTCTATGGTAGACCGTGTAATACTCTAGTCAGCTGGAGTAATCCTATAAATAGGATTTCTTTTGGACCCAACATGTTGAAATAAATGGAACAACAAGTGACTCAGATAAAACAAAATCTGAAGGTTGCTCAGAAACGAAAGAAAAGTTATGCTGATCAAAAGAGAACTCCAAGAGAGTTCAAAATGGGAGACCATGTATATCTCAGAATTAAACCCAGAAGGAGTTCCCTAAAAATAGGATCTTGTGCCAAGTTGGCACCCTGGTATTGTGGACCCTTTGAGGTTCTAGATAGAGTGGGACCTGTAGCCTATCAGCTAGCACTTCCTCCCACAGTAAAAGCACATAATGTTTTCCATGTTTCATTATTGAAGAAATATGTACATGGTGCTAATCATATAATTGATTAGTATGTGATCCAAGTGGAACCGAAGGGAGAATTTCTACTAGAACCCCAATGCATATTGGATAGAAAGGAAACCCCTCTCCGGAACCGAACCATTGCACAGGTAAAGGTGCAGCAGAGACATTTTGGCCCAGATGAGGCTACATGGGAAATGGAGGATGCCATGAGACAGGCATATCCAATTTTTTTTACTTCTGTACATACAATTCATGTTAAAAGATAAGAACATCAAGGATGATGTTCCTTTAAGGGGGAGAGAATTGTAACACCCTGTTTCCCCCAGTTTGTAAAAATAACTGGAATGGCCAGAACTGTGGCAAACTCATGAATGTGAATATGTGATGTGAATGGACCTTATGGAAAAGGTCAATAAATGTGAATAACATTATGAATTTATAATTGCAGGACTGCTGAGAGGGGATGTATAGAAAAAGAGACCACGATGGCAGTGGAAGGCACCTAGAAAGGTGGCATTAACTTCCACCGAGAATTAATACCGTATTTGGAATTCACTGGCCCGAAGAACCAAAAGCAGCTCGTTGGCCCCAAATTAAATGTCTCGCAGGCTGGCAGGATGATGGCTCCTTAGGAATTAATGAGGGATGGGAAGGTGAACCACCCATCCGTAGAGCCATCATGACTGACCAGTGTGAGGGAAATCACGCCACATGCAACCTCGCAAGAGGATAAGGCGTGGGGTAGAAGCGATTGGGGGCAGACGCGAGGGGAGGAAGAGAACTTTGGCAATACGCAGAGTGAGTGATAGCAGAGAGGAGGGAGAGTAACCTTCGCTCCTGGTCATTGGAAACCAGAGATGAAATCTCACAACATCGTGGTCTCAGCTCAGGGGTGGCTAGTGGTAAATCCGTTGGGAATCGTTGAGCCTACGGTTGGGTGGAACCGAGCACCCCTCTCAACAATTTCTTAACCCGTTGGTGTTATTTCTGATAAGTATTTTGCCTCTAGCACCTTGAAATATATATGTTTATTCTGATAATTATGCCCATAAGCTATGAAACTGTGAATGATTTCATTGTAAGAATGTCTGTATGGTGTTTTGATCAATACGGGTAGATGCATGTTTATAATGGAAAGACTACGGATGGATTATGTCTTCATAAATCACTATTTATATGCTTACTGACCTAATTCATACCGCATGTCTGATTCATGGGAGAAAGGTACCCTTATATGCCTTAGATAATACCCTAGGTAAGAACCTCCCTATAGAGATACCCTCCTTGAGAAGCCCATCAAGAACCGGGAAAGAGAATGTGAAGGCGTAAGGCCTTAGTAACCCTGCATGGGGAGGAACGATCCTCTTGAAAACCCGAGATGGCAGCATAAAGATGAAGTATCGAATCGATGGTAGATAACCCATCGGGAGATCTGTGGTCACCCACGACCGTCAGATCGGAGGAAAAAGCTGGAAGGTTAAGTATCTTATCCCTGATAGGTGTTGATCAATGGACGAGATTCTGTCGGGAAATCTGCAGTCACATTCGACCGTTAGATTGGTAGGAGAAAGTAAGGTGTTAAATTCCTTACCCCTTTGTTTTATGTGTCTTCGTGGGTAGCAAAGAATTCAGGATCATAGATCTCCAAGGTCCATGAGAGTATCTGGACTGTTGAGTTTTCCACGTCCAAGGATTCATGGAAGAATGCACGAGTAGGAGCCAATCTGAGCCATTAGATCTCGGCTGGAAAACCTGACAGTCGTTGGATCTGTCAGGAGTTACCTAAGGGTTAAAACCCTAGTGAATAGGGGTGAAAGACCGAAATATACCTAGACCATCTGATTTAAGGAGGCCACGTGTCATGAGATCTCCCATTTCGGGGAATCGACAATCATGGAATCGGGAGTCCTGGTGACGAGGGATCAGGATTTTCCATGGTGAAAACCCCGGGATAGATCGAGTCGTCCGATTGACGGAGGCCACATGTCGTAAGATTACCCATTTCGGGAAATCGGGAATCGCGAGATCGGGAGTTCTAGTGACAAGGGATCGGGATTTTCCATGGTGAAAACCCCGAGATAGATCTTAGACGTCTGATTGACGGAGGCCACGTGTCGTAAGATTACCCATTTCGGGAAATCAAGAATCATAGAATCGGGAATCCTGATGACAAGAGATCGGGACTTTGCATGGTGGAAATCCCAGGACAGATCTGGACCAACCAAATTTATGGAGGCTATGTGTCGAAAGATTAGCCACATCGGAAAATCAGGGATCGGGGATTTGGGAGTTCCGTTGACAAGAACTCGGGCCTTCGCCTTGATAAATCCCGACCCATAATGTCGAGACGTTAGCATGTGGCTAAGTCCCGATGAACGAACAAGATTTCTTCGGGGAATCTCAGGGTCTGTAACGATCGTCCGATGTGAGGAAGAGATGTCAGCTTTAAGCTGGGGCATGAATGCACATTAAGATAGGTGACAAGCAGATCTAGATAGCCAGAATCCACCCGCCCATATCTACGGATGAGGTTTCATTCCAAATCCCCCTTGTTGTTCTGCCTTTAGCAGTGGGGGGCGGGGGGCGGAATCGAACGTCCCTATTGGTCGGTCACTAGCCCTGTTGGGGTTTGACAGTTGCAGAGTTGAACGATTCGACCTCATTGTAGCGCCGAGGTGCGAAATACAAAGAGACACTGTGTTTATTTGAATTGTGATCATGACCCGTGATCACATGGGAACGGGGAGAGAGAAAGAGCTAGCTTGTGCTAGGCCTCCGTAGGTAATTTGGGGGCTCTGATTCAGCAGAAGACCAGAAAAATTTGATTGAGGTAGTGGGTATGTGACAAATTGGTATCATAGCATGGTTACAACACTTGGCCTACTTGAGCTCAGGCACGAGCCACGTAAGAAGAAATTTTCATCTGCGTTTTCTCCTTAAGAAGAAGGATTGCAAGATGAAACTGTAATCTGGGATTCAGCGGTTGCAGAGTCGAACGATTCGACCTCACTGTAGCGCTGAGGTGTGAAATACAAAGAGACACTACATTTATTTGAACTGTGATCATGACCCCCGATCACATGGGAACGGGGAGAAAGAAAGAGCTAGCTTGTGCTAGGCCTCCGTAGGTAATTCGGTGGCTCTGATTCAGTAGAAGACTAGAAAAATTTGATTGAGGTAGTGGGTATGTGACAACGACACTGAAGAACATTATGTACCATTTTGATATCTTTATTCATTATATGTCCATAGTTATTATTATTGCAAGTTAGGGTTGTTGACTAATCTAAAATTAGTCATGTGAGACTAAATTAAAGTTTGATGAAAATGCTAGTCTCTTGTTGTTAAAGTTAAGGAAGGTTTGTAGGTATGTGGTCATATACACTAGGTTTGTTACAGAGTTAGAAATCATATCTGGATGATGAAACTGATGAGGGATTTCGGTTGAGGTACATGTTGGGTACATGGTTGAGACAAGTAGTTGATGAGTTGGCACATACATGAGGTGTATAGTTGATGATGTTGGTACATCTTGATGAGTCATATTTTATGTGTATTTGATGCATTATTGGTACATATTTGGTTCATGGTTGATTCATTCATTGATGGTACAGTTTGGTGCATGGTTGATGCACTTGTTTATGATACACGATGATTATAGGTTGTTTGGTACAGGTTGGTGCATGGTTGATGCACTTGTTTATGGTACAGGTTGATTACAGGTTGATTGGTACAGGTTTAGAATAGTATATCTCACAGTGATAGTGTGACAATGATTCCATCATTCTAATTATATTTCAAGGCGGTTGGATGGGGCAAGGATAGGTGGTTGTATCCACCTTTTGGTTGTAGCCAGAGAACATAGGGGGTTGTAGCCTCCTTCTGGTTGCAGGCAGATAATTGGGGAGTTGGATCTTCCCTCAAGTTGTAGCCTGAGAACATAGGGGGTTGTAGCCAGAGAATTGGGGAGTTGGAGATTCCCTCAAGTTGTAGCCTGAGAAACTAAGGGGTTGGAGCCTCCTTCCATTTGCAGCTAGAAAGAAAAGGAAGTTGGTTCTTCCAATTAATGTAATTCTTAAATACATATAAGAAAAATCATTATGTGGTTTTCTCCCACTTTGGGTTTCCATGTGGAACATTGGTGTACTATGTATGGGTATGATTTCTCATTTTTTCATTGTTTATTTACTTTTCAACTATTGGATGATAATTCTACATTGATATAACACTTTCATTTTAGGGTGTAAATGATTAAATTTATCTATTAGTCATTTACGCCCCCTCTTAGTAATCCAACAGGAACCCCAAGCATGCTTGAACAAAGTTGTGGATAATAGAGCTATGAAGGGTCTATTATAGCTTGGCTTGACTAAGAAGTGTGGAGGCACCCCTGTAGGTGAAGTAATAATGTGTTTGTGCTCTTCTCCAATATTGTCACCTTGATTATTCTAGATATAAATGTATTGAGATGAGGCTACAGTGGTTACATTGTCCTTTTGTTCACCTTTCGACCAAATCGTGAAGAGGATAAAATTTGTGGTACAAGAGATTACTTTGCTGCACTATTTCGTTGGGACATTTGTTGAAACTACCTTGGGTATCTTGTAGAGCTAACCCCCCATAGTAAGAATGACACTACTGGGTCAAGACTCATAAATATCATGATTCTTCGACATCTATGGTTGGCCTAATAGAATACCACAGACTTCCAATGGGGAAAGATCACACAATACCTCTTCCTTGAAGGGATTGATGTTGAAGAACATGAGACACTATTGGATGACACAAATATCTTTAAATTGGTGAATCCACCCAATGTTGTATGGTTTTGGGTGTGGTGTTGTTGGAAAATATAACTACTCGATGAACTATGTAGATATTAGGTTATTTTGGCTTCCTCTATAAACAATGAAATGCAACATGGCCCCCTTAACCCATATTTATGAATGGAAGAGGTGCTCCCCCTCCTCAATCTCCCCTGGTTATTCTAGTTGGATTGTTGTGGTTCTGATGGTGGTAGTGGGTTATGCATCAATGATATGTCTCCTTTTACTTTTTTCTGAATTAGAGTCTTAGTCAGGGTTCAACTTTGTTTCTTTGATCTCAGCCACCAATTATTGTTTCGAGTGAAATTCATGGGTGTTGTTCCAAGGGAGTTTTTGGAAGTCACGCCAATTACCAATGTCCTTCTTCTTCTTCTCGTTACCCTTATTTTGTTGCAACTTCAACTGGTTGTCTTGAGGTTGGTTTTTATGTGATTTAGGGTTGCCTTTACCATACTTTGGTTGTTGATATTTGTAGACCCAAACTCCCTCTTTTTATGCTACTCAAATTTCTACTCAATTTTGAAAACATATTGATAAGAGACTCCCAATGATGAGATTCCCAGAAAATCCATTTCGGTTTGGATGTACCGATGTAGATCCTTGCAATATAATAGAACCAAATGTTTCTCATAGTATTTTATACCTAGCTTGGTGTGTAAGGTATGGAAGGTATTTGTGAACTCTGACATTGTTTATCCCCTCTCTTGTTGTAGTGTGTTCCATCTCATGTATCGGTCATCATATTTTCCAACAAGGTAATATTATTGTTCCTTAACCACATCCATAAAAAAAACCCAAGTGGGTTAGACTTTGAAAATTCCAGACTCCTTTGTGGAATTTTTATCACAGTAAGTTTCCCACCAATTTTTGACATGGGGGATAGCCTTAACGAGCCCAAATGTGATATTTTCCCTATCGGAAAAATTATGGATAAAGAAATAAACGTCTAGCATATTTAACCAATTTTACAAATCATCCACATCTATCTGGCCTTCAAACATAGGAATATCAAAATTAATTTGTACCTTGAAAGGGGAAGTGATTTCAAAGTGGCTACTTGATGAAGGTGTGTCTACTATTATCAATAGACATTGAAGGATTTGTGACATGTTTTCCATCATTTTGTCCCTCTGTCGCATGAGGGCTTCCACAAGAAACAAATTAATAGAATATCCTACTATGTCGTCCCTCTTTTCTTTTTCCATGGGAGGCATCTTGGGTTGGAAAGATAAATTTTCCTTAAGACAAACTAGCTCGAGACCCAACTCTATATACCATGACCTTGTCGAGGACATGCACTAAGAAATGACAAGGAGTGGCCTTCTTTGATACCATTGATTCAAATTATTTTGAGAATGAAATGAAGGTGAAGATATAACAATGAAATACACATAAATATTTCAAGAAACAAAGAGATACAATAATACACAATTTCTATTAATGAGAGAAATGTACATAAACCATATAAATACAAAGTGAATGAACTCTTTATAATGGTGGAAGCTTATCTCTGAGAAGAGATGTGACAGATATGATCATTCACAAGAATATGTGATTAAAATGAGGCTCAAAATGATTTTTTAACATAAATACTTAATGATAAAACCCTAACATCCAAAACCCGTACCCCAAGAGATGAAAGGACAAAAGGTTTGTGGGCCTTGATGGGGATAGTTGATATGTCAACTTATTTAGGGTGTAACATTTGCATACAATATCTCTTTGGGGAATTTGATACCTTGTTAGAAAGGTACAGTTAAGGATTACAGCTTCCACTTGAGGAAAGCGAATGTCGAAAAAAACCCATGGCCGCTGAAAATTCCAAATAAAAATACAAAGGAAATCAATGAAGCTCAAGTTGAGTAGCATAGTATATGAGAGCTAATCACTTATGTGGCCAATAATTCATTTATATTTTACACCCAGTTGAAATACACACAGGTTGTTCTCAACCCTTTGATTAAGAAAATGAACTCAATGGACATGACAGCCCCTTAGGTCACAACAGTTGATTCCAATGAGATTGTTCAACTCACCTAGGAAATCCAAGGCACCCTCAATGAATCTAATCGCCAATTCAAGGAGTGTATGCAGGAACTCAAGAACACAATTCCATCTATGGAATTGGTCATTCCTTGAGGAAATTGGCTCGAGGAAGAAACAAAGTTAGTTAGTTGGCATGTTGGCAAGAATCAACGACAACATAAAGGAAGCAACGACAACAGAAATAGAGTTAGTTAGTTGGCGAGTTGGCAAGTTGGTTAGGTAGTTAGATTGTTGGTCAGTGGGTTATTTTTATATGGATAATATTGAGCTCTCTCAGAGCATATATTTTGTAATGTCCCTGGTTGTAATTTTGAGTTTGTCACATTTATAGAGCATAGACAAAGAGTATGGTGAGATGTAATGTAACAATGAGTAATTGCATAAGAGAGAAAGAATATGTTGTTGTCAATGTATGAACTACTTAATATAGTTTTTTCATGATGGAATGAAGATAATAAGGATGCAATCATTCTATCCTTATGGTGTGTTAATTATTTTCAATGGGATGGGTTTATTGTTGTTTATTACTTTTAATTTCCAGGTAGTATTCAATGGATTGTCTGAATGCCTACCTAGATGAAATTGTTTCTGATTAGTCTGTCATCATCACTAACACAAGAATAGATGGTATCTATGATCCTCTTGGAATCTCGGGTGAGACTTTCTTCAGTGTTTTGTTGAGGATTGATATGTCAATGCCTTGGAGGTTTTGTTTTTCAAACTATGGAAAAAAACTGGGTCTTAAACCCTCGATTGTTAGGAAGGATGCACACAACTGTGATTGAGCCAATAAACAACCGCACTATTGACATACCCAATGGTCAGGAGTTGGGGAAATCAAGGGTCCATATTCACTCAAAACCTTCAAGTGTGCAATGACTAACGGTCTCTCCCAATAGCATTCCTTCTCTCCATAGGTGGGGTATACATAAATATGTATGGTTGAGATCCCATCGTGTGGAATCCTTAGTATATTAACGGTTCTTGTCCACTCAGGATATTAAAATTGGGAAATACCCCCTTTTCATATCCCAAGGATTCTCTGAATGGTTATTTCCAAACTAATTTTTTTCCATGGATTTGAAATTCATCGGATCTCTACATCTAGTGGTCAATATTCTCTCAGTTCTCAGATCCACTCAATGGTTAACCACCCTTAAAAATCTAACGGGATTCTCCTTTCAGGATGGTCCAATGGTGAAATTAGTGTCTTAGATATTATCAACTAAGTCTTTGTTAAATCTACAACTTTAGTCCTCGCGTACCCTTGCCTTTGGGATTTCCTCACCAGAATTTCCTCTCGCCCATTCTCTGTGGCTCTTTCTGAACTCCATCTTTATGACAGGCTTAGAATATTAAATCACAAAAAATCTATGGTCTAGATATCATCGGTATAACCACTAGGTGAATCAACATCTCTCATCAAATCAAAACCTTCCCATTGGAAAGTTCACTTTGGTCATGCTCCAAGAATTTTTTGAAAGGATCTCCTTCAAAACATATTTCTCCAAAGCCTAGATCTCTGATGGATGCTCATGATCGACTCTCCACATTAGATCAATGGTTTATGTTTCTTCTCAGGGTTTAAACAAGGATTCCAATAGGGTTTCAAGGTGTAAAAAGATGAACTGACTCTTCACCTTCTTAACATTACTGCCAGGATTTTAACCCCAACGTTGATGGGTCCAAATGGCTTGTCAAGAAGGTGAGGGAGAATGACTGATGGAAGATCCAAATTAGACCCACTTTCATTTGGAATATCATTTCTGACCATTGTGTTGACTTGGTTGCCACTCTAAAAATGATCTAATATGAATCTAATAATAGAATGTTCTCATATGAATTAAAATATAAATTAAAATTTAACTAATATTGCCTAAAATTATTCTAAATGCAATTCTATACTATTCCCACCTATCTTGATTAGGAGAAATCTACTAAAAATGAGTACAATAAAGAATATTACTGTATGAAAAAGTATAAGTTTATATATGCAAATAATATGTTAATATAATAGTGAAAGACCTATTTATCACACTATTATTGTAATCATAAGGAAATTCGGAACATAAAAATATACAAAGCATAGTAAAGAAGAAATACATATAACCATGCTCCATAAAATTTATACAATAGACATATACACAAAGAGAAGTCTCATATGCACATGCACATATCTGATATGGAAATTTCCAATTTTTTCTCTTTCTCTATTAATCACATAGTAAAAATATTGTTCTGATACATCACAAATCAAAATCCCTTTCTCATTTGTAGTCCCCTCTTTTATAAAACAAGAGGGATTGTTTACATTATGAAACTACCTATTGTCAAAGGATAGTTCAATCTTGTCTCTTAATATTCCATATTCAAATTACAGCAAGTGAGAATGGAAAAAAAAAAAAAAAAGATCAGTTACAAAAACTAAGTCAATCATGAGACCCTTTTCGATTCCATTTGGTCTCTATATTCCTTCCACAACACATAGTCCTCCATGATCTTCTCTAGTTTGCTCAACTACATATTCTCCAAGTGTAATTCTCCATCAAAAAATTTGGTTGTAAATTATCTTCCTCTATCTTCTTTATGAAGCTCTTGGCTAGTGTGATTAGCTTCATTGGTTTCATCAAATATTCATTCAAGACTTCTCTGTTAGATTTTGTGAGTTTTTCAATATCCATATGACTAGTTTCCCTTCTTTCCTCTACTTACACTATTCTCAATTCAACAGGGAATACCTTATTAACATATGGCATGATATTCATTCCAAAATATTCAAGGATCTCATCGGAGGCATTCCACAACCTTTTATATGCCTTTGTAATTATCTTTTGAATGCCTCATATATTTTCTAGTAGAGGCTTCCATGTATAGAAAAATACTTGATCTTTTATTCTTTGTTTGGTGGTGTAGAGTGGTAAGGTATTTGGTGGATTCTTGTACACACCTTGTCAATCTACAATTCTATCAAAAGAATCATTAGACTTTTGATATCTATCTCTTATTTCTTCAATACTATCTTCAATCCTTATCCATTGATCTAGGTGGATCTATGAATGCTCAAAAATTATTGTCTCAAATGTTAATGAAAATGACTTCATTGAGTATAGATCACTAATATATTTTCAACAGTGCATAAATCGCCTCAAACAAACATCGTATTAATAATTTATAATGTTTTGAATATTTTAACCAAAAGGAAAAAAATGCAAAGATAGGATAGGTGGCAGGCCCACAGGATGCCATGTGGCCATCCATACAACTAGGAAGGAAATGGTGACTTCATGATGACTTCAGCATGTTGATGTGGAAACATGAGAGGTTTCCATGTGTCACTCAGTTTTGGTATTTTCGAAAACCAATTGGACTAGTAAAAATTTACCACATGGCATTCGTATGGTCCACGTGGAACCATTGAAAGGGAGACAGGTGGAAATATATATAATGATGTGGAAGGTGACAGGTGGAAGTACGGTGATGATGTGGTATTGAAAGGTGGTAGTTGATGTAGGAAGGTTGATGATGCATTGACGTGGAACTAACAGTGCAACAGGTGGACCAACTAGAGGATTCCAAGTGGCATCCTTTGATTGGCCAATATTGGCTAAGAAGTCTCAAAATTGGATGGGTTTGAAAGGGAATTGAACCCATAAAATCCTCGCACTCGGCCAATGACTTAAACAATATGCCACAACCAACTGAGATAACTGTATCGTTGAATATTCTATTGGAATTTAATATATTGAATTTATAGTTGTAACTATATGCCTAAAAATCAATCGCATGGAGTTTGAACCCGGGGCCTCCTTCTAGAATATTTCAATGACTTACAAATAATGCGCCAACCAATGTTCCACATGCACTCTTTTTTTTCAACCACTACATATATTCCATTTAAGTTGTTTCTCGTTAGGGGGTCAGGTGGGGCTCGACCCCCCAACCTGCCCTATTTAAAATTTCACCCAAAACAATGCATGATATATAATTGTGTGCCAAGATTCTGGATGGGATGCATCGAAATCCATTCCAAGAGGTGCTAAGGTTTTGATAATGCATTGATTTATGTGCCATACAATTCCTTAAGAAAAGTATAGGGTGTTTATACTCATTTTTCTCAGAATTTTGAGAGGAATTCAATGGTGATATTTGTCTATGAATTTGAGCAATAGTTTATAAGGTCATTGTTAAACACGTAAGTTGGAGACATTATTGTATCAAGAATTTGAGCATTAATAGAGAGACATCTCATTTGGAAGCGAACCCAAAGACGTAGCCCAACATGGGTGAACTTTGTTATCAACTTGTGTAACATGCCTTGTTCTTGTTGTTTCTATTTCACTCACCTTTATCGCAATTTATTCATGATTAAGGAGTTTTTGGAAAAATAAGTGAATTCATATGTTCTTTTGAAAATATTCAAGACGATCTTAATTTTTCAAATCAGGTTGGATGTTAATTTATACTTAAGAAACAAATTGACATCTAAGGATTTTTGGATCAAGTTGGTATCAGAGAAAGGTTTTGACAAGTGTTTGCAAGTGAATGATTACAAGGTCCAAATATAAGCTAAGTGAAGGCACACTTGAATACTTCAACCCATAAGTTCAAATATAATTTTGAAGACGAGGATGACATTCAAAGAAGGAGAAGATCATAAAATCATTTTTGAGGCTTTGACAGAGGAATTTCTCAAGATGATAAGAATGGTGGAAGAAATGCATCGTAAGGCTCAAGGAGGAGTTGAAACATCAGTAAAATACAAAGGATAAGGATGAGGTGAAAAATATCAAGATCCCCCTTCATCCCTATCATAATCATCATCATCATCGTCATCATCATCATATTCTAATGACATAAAAAATTATTCTCATAAGAAGAAGTTGTCTAAGTATCTCTCTCATTCTCATGATTTTCCTTTATTAAAGTTAGATGTAAAGTTAGATTTTCCAATTTATGATGGAGAATTGAATGCATAGAAGATGGACAATTAGATCAAAAAGATTAAAGTATGTTGTAGGGTACAAAAACTCATGGAGGGAACTGCAAAAATACAGTTGGATACTCTTTGCCTAGGTGGAATAACCTTGATATGGTGGGAGAGTAGGACACAAAGTGATCTCATCCAACCAAGTAAAGTAAGTTCATCTTTGGATGAATTTACTACTACATTAAGAAAAAAATTTATTCATTATCCGATATGCAAACAACAATAATAGATTGGAAACATCTCAGACAAGAGAAGGGGAAAATGTTCAAGTATATACACAAGAATTTAAGAAGAAAGCATTATCTTTGGGAATTCCATTATATACTTGTGAAACTCTTCTAAAATATATTTATGATATGCAATCATATCTTCGACATACTATATTGATGTTTAACCCTACTAATATTGAAAAAGTGTCAATACAAGATACTCATCTTTAATATAGCAAGGGAAAGCATATGTTTGAGGATAATAAGCCACACAAGTTCGAGAAGAAATCAAAGGGAAAAATGAAGAGTAAGAAGTCAGCTACAATGAATAAAGCTAAAGAGAAGCCTACATGTTCTCACTGTAAGAGAAAAGGAATAAGGAGAATAAGTGTTGGAAGTTGCATCCAGAGTTGCAGCCAAAGAAGTTCTAGGATAAGGGGAAACAAAAGACTATTGCAACAACTCAACAAGATATGAGATCAGATTCGGGAGGTGAAACTAAAATAACAACAATGGGAAGTAAAGGTATATCTACTACTAGTTCTATTTCTCCAGTTCAATCTGCTAAATCGGAAAGTGTTCTTAATCAAAATAAAATAAGTGATATTTTCCATGTAAGGTTCATAATGAAGCATACAAATATAGATACTTTGTTCAATAGAGGATCTCAAGTGAATTTAATATCTCAATAAAATTTTAAGAAGCTAGGTTTAAAGACCAAACCTCATGTGAAACCATATCCATTAGGTTGGATGTGTAAGGATGCTAAGTTGCAAGTAACTAAACAATGTAAAATCAGATTTGCAATTACTTCCAAGTTCATTGATGAGGTTGAATTGGATGTCGTGCTACTTGAAATTTGTGGCATAGTCTTGGGTAGTCCATATTTATTTGATAGGAAATTCATATTATATTGTGAAGAGAACAAATATCACCTTTTCAAAGATTATATTGAATATATTGTTAGATCTCAGTGTATTAAAATTAATGTTTCTTTAGTGGGCACAGGACAAATGAAGAGACTTGTAAGTATTAGTAAATATTTTGTTCACATGATGGTGAAGAAAAAAGAGGAATATGTATTAGATGATTTTTCAGATTGTGATTCAGGTCATAAGAAAGAATTAGTAAAGATCATTTCTAATTATGATGAGTTATTTTAGGAACCTACAAGGTTTCCTCCCAAGAGGGGATTTGAAAATGAAATTTATTTGTATCAGGATGCTCTTCTTCCTAATATTGGTGTGAAATAGGTATTTCAGTGGGGAGGAAAGAAACATAAATACTTTGAGACATTGAAAGAGAAAACAAGTATTGCACTAGTGTTGGCTCTACTAGATCTGCAACAACCATTTGAAATACAAACTGATGCAAGAGGATATTCCATGGGAGTATTCTTGATGCAACGAGGTAAACCTATTTGTTACCATTATGAAACCTTTACTGAAGAAGTAATTAAATATCCAACATATGATAAAGAATTGTATGCTTTCTTACAAAGTGTGAAAAAATGGAATCATTACTTAATGGAGAAGGAGCCAATAATTCATACAGATCATTATCCATTACAGTATATGCAATAACAAGCCAAGCTACAATAGTCATGACATTTCAGGTGGATGGGTTTATTACAACAATTTCATTTGGTAATTGACTATAAGAAGGGAATTCATAACACGGTTGAAGACATGTTATCAAGACCGGTAGTCAATGCATCTACAATACTAAAGTATGATTCTTTATCTCATCGATTTTTTGTTGAAAAATATGCTATAGATGATGAATTTAAAGATGTGTATGAAGCTCTAACTCATGGCAATCAAAATGAAGAATTGTATTATCATGTGCATGATAATTTATTTATCATCTTGGAAAGATTTGTATACCCAAGGATGGAAGAGAAAATGTAGTCAGGGAAGCCCATACATCTTTTATTTCTGGTCACTTTGGGGTAGGAAAGATAGTAGCACTATTGCAAATATATTGTTATTGGCCTTGAATGAATGAAACAATTTCCAAGTATGTAAAAATGTGCTTTTTCTTTGCCACAAGTAAGCCTAACAACATAAATATGGCGTTATATACACCACTTCCAGTACCTTGTCAACCATGGGAAAGTTTGTCCATGGATTTTATAGGGGGTTTTCCGATGTAAAAAACAAGTCATGATTACTTGTATGTTGTGGTGGATAGGTTCGGAAAGATGTGTATCTTAATGAATTGCAAGAAGCAAGTCACAACTAAACAAACAACACAATTGTTCTTTGTTAATGTTTGGGTTCATTTTTGACTACCTACATCCATTGTATCTGATCAAGACTCTTGATTCTTAGGGAAGTTTTGGTCTATTTTGTGGGAGTTAATGGACACTAAATTAAAGAAGACCATTGCATTTCATCCATAGAAAAATGGACAGGCAGAGGTGGTGAATAGGATAGTGGTACATTTACTTCGAGGGTACTATAGTAAACATCCTAAGTTGTGGGATGAACAGTTGCACTATGTAACACATTCCTATAATCATGTTATGCATTCTTCTACTTAGAGATCTACTTTTGAAACATGTTTCAGATACTTTCCTAAATCACCTATAGATTTTTCTTTTGGAGAAGAAAGCAAAGAGGATCGACAAGATGATGTTTACAAAGTTAAGAGGTTCATTCAAACAATTCAGTAGGTACATTAGGCAGTACATGAAAAATTGGAGAAGAGAGAAGGAGAGGCATGATAAGAACTAGGTTTATCATTAGTTCCAAGTTGGTGATGAAGTATGGTTACATATCAACAAGGAAGGAATGAAGGGTGAAGGTAAAAATATCAAACCAATATGGTATGGTTCATTTGAAATTTTGTACAAGATTGGTACTAACACCTTTCATTTATATTTTCCATCTTATATGAAAATGTATTCAGTAGTGAATGTTGAGAATTTGAAACTTTATGAGCCTCCTATGATTGTGGATAAACATGAAGGTGTTTAGGTTCCGACAGTTGATGATTTTTCTCCTAAGTACTTAGATGAGCTACAGGAAGATGTTATCCTTGACAGAAGGATTAGGAATTCACAATGGGGTGATGTAGAGTATCTTCAAGTTGGTCTTAGAGGGAGAAAACTAAGCAAATCAAGATGGATCGAGATCGCGAAAGTCAAGGAGATTTATCCTCACTTATTTGTTGAGTAATTTAGACTTTTGGTGGTCCAAAAGGATTCTAGTGGGGAGGAATGATCCAAGTGGATCTAAGAATGATAAAAAAAATATTGTCTAAAATTCTAATGAAAATGACTTCATTGCGCAGAGATCGACAAGAGCTTTCCAATGACACATAAATTACCTTAAATATATGTTGTATGAATAAGTTATGATGTTTTTAATATTTTGACCAACATGAAAAAGGGAAAATAAGGAAGGACACATGGTAGGCCCATAGGATTCCATGTGGCCATACATACAAAAGACAAGGAAAAGGGTGGCATCATGATGATGTTAACATGATAATGTAGAAACACGAGAGGTTGCCATGTGTTACTTAGTTTTGGAGTTTTTGGAACCCAGTTGGACCAATAAAAATTTACCACATGACATCCATATGGTCCATGTGGCACCACTTAAAGGGTGACACATGGTGGGTCGTACAATGGCATGGAAGGTGACAGCTGGAAGTACGATGATGATGTGGCATTGAAAGGTGGAAACTGACACAAGCAGGTTGATTGTGCATTGATGTGTCATTGAATGTACATCAGTTGGACCAACCAGAGGATTCTATGTGGCATACTCCGATTGGCTAATATTATCTAAGTAGTATCAAAATAGGTTGGGTTTGGAAGAGAATCGAATACCTGACCTCCTCACAGGTGGCCAATGACTTAATCCATACACCACAACCAACTAGGATAACCGTATCATCACATATTCTATTGGGATTTAATATATTAAAGTTATAGTTGTATCTATATGGCTAAACATGGAGCTTGCGGGGTTTGAACCTGGAACCTCTAACCAAAATATTCCAACAAATTACAAATAATGTGTTAATTAATGCACCACATGTGCTCTTTGTTTGAAACCATTGCAAATATTCAATTTTAAGTTGTTGTAAGAATATAGGGGGTCGGGTGGGGATAGACCCCCCGACCTCCCCTATTTAAACCAGAGCTTGAAATAATGCATGTTATACAATTCCATGAAATACTATAAAAGGAATGCATCAAAATTCATTGCAATAGGTGCTAATATTTTGATATTGCATTGTTTTATATGCGATATAATTCCTTGAGAAAAGTATAGGGTGTTTATACTCATTTTTCTCACAATTTCAAGAGGAATTCAGTGGTGCTATATGTTTTTGAATGTGAGAAACAGTTTATAAGGTCATTGCTAAAAAAATAAGTTTGGTCCATTATTACATCAAGCATTTGAGAATTAATAGAGAAGTCTCTCATTTGGAAGCGGACCCGGAGACATAGCCCAAGATGGGTGAACTCCGTTATCAACTTGTGTAATATGCCTATGTCACACACCCGACCCCCTAAGTAGTCTTCTAAGGGAATGGGGCATAAAAATTTTCTTTCCTACAACTCCATGAATCATTCGAACAAGGTTTCCATCGATTTGTGCTCACTGAGATATTTTCAATGACTATAACCTTGTCTGAACTCGAGCTTTGGTTTTAATGTTATGATCCTTCGAAGTTTTTTAGGAAGTAAATGGTCAATGACCATCCTCTTCACCACATGGCATCCACATGACCTAACTCTTTCTATACCATCTGACATGGAATTTTTGTGACCTAGATCGCCACCTTTGGAGGTGACATGGTTGTTGGTTATAGGTTGTATCTCCCAGTCTTTGCAGATATCGGGCCTTCGACATTCTTACACAGGTCAAAAACTTCTTGGACACCCAAATTCCCGAAGTCTCTCACCAATCCAAGATCTATGGTGGAATCGTATTCACCCTTCGATTGAATGGTTGGGATCTATCCATGCTTACCTGTAGCCTAAAGTTGACAGGGGGGATGTGAGTCCCACATTAACTTGTGTCCCATACCATGATGCCATGTGGACACACCTATTCACACCACATAACCCTGGCATATGTGAGCCCACCCAATCAAGGATTGATTCTTTAACAAGGGAGTCTCAGTGCTTCAACATTTACCATGCCCTCCTATACCTCAAATATCCTGAAGCCTTAGAGTACCAAGGTTCTGGACTCCGGAGAGGTTCCCACATGTGCACTTAACTTAAGTTTTATCAAGGGATTTATTTAATCTCACTGAGTAAATAATATTTGTCCTTCAGGCCAAAGCCTAGGTTATGTTCTATTGCGAACTCTTGAAGTCCTAGAATCCCTAAAGTTCCACGGACTGTCGATCTAACATCCTTCAGGATTTCTCTTTACCACTAGATCGAGGGTAGTGGAAGGATATAATAAGTGGAAGTAATAACCAAAAAAAAAAGGTATCCACTCCCTCGTGACCACTTTAGTCAGTAACACTATGGAAGGTTGAAAATTTGGGGGGATTAAAAGCATCGTAAAGTCATGGAGTCACAAAATCTCACCAACCGTATGATTAAGTGACAATTTCATGTATCATCCTCACCATTGAACCCATAAGAGGACAAGGACAAGGATCGCGCCATTGATATGTGATCATGATCAATAATGAAGGGAATACCTACGGTTGAAATATGGTATGTGTTTAATGATAAGGAAGATATCGTGATAATGGGTACCAAACCACCATTTGTTGGTCAAAGCGTCCACTTATCATTCCAAAAGGTTACCTTTAGTAAAAAGTGGAGGTTGTATGGTTCCAACATCCTGGATTCCTAGACCTCTGAAGTCCAGAAGCCCATAGGGATTAGATCCTTTTGGGCATAGCAAAGGTTTCCAGGTCTTGATCTTATGGGACTCGATAAGCCCTAATAGCTACACTCTTGAATTTGTATCTGAGATTTGGTTAATCCCACAGACTTGATCATGTTGTCACTTGGAATAATGGTTTTAAGGAAGCACCTTTCGCCTACAAAAATCAGAATTTATAGCAGGGAAGGAAATCTTAAGGGATTGATGAGCTAGAGACCGTCCTATAGAGTCCATATCGACTCTATCTTTGTGGATTCGATACCTGGGTCAGTTGATTGGGGAAATTAGTGCAAATAAATATTAAAATAGAAGATAGCTCACCTTCTACCCCGATTCCTTTCGAAACTCATTAATCACATGTCTCCTTTGGTAAATATGATTAAACAGGAAGCCACTGACAGAATATGATATTTAATATCACCTTCCAACTTCCCAGACCGCTAGGCCATCAGGGCCACAAACTCTACCATTCAACGAGATAAACAATCATGCCATCATATAACTCAAAGAATTACATATTAAAACCAAACATTCAAGCTACAAATAAAACTCAGAGTCACACTTACCTGAAACTTTGGAATTTAGTTGGAAACTACTAAAATGGGTTCCCTTTTCCACCCAACCATAGGAAAAGTTGTTCTTGAAGTATTCCTCAATTAGACACCCCCTATATAGATCATGATGTCATGAGAGGGATTCTGCTTAATCTCCACAACAACAAGGGACACAATTTACTCTCCTTTTCCCATGGGAATGTGGAAATCCAATTTTATATCCACCAAGCAAGGGAGTCTACTCTGATTTCTCACTCAATCACTGTCACTTTGTTTATCAACTTGATTAGAAAAAAAATTCCAAGAACTCGTGTAACCATAACAATTTATTAGCAGTTTTATCCTCAGAACCAGTGAGCCTTGCATGCTCCTCTTTCTTCTCTATTGGTCCCCTAGACCATTCATCTATCTTCTCTCTGTTCCTCTTCCTTTTCCCACGAGTTTCCTCTATTTTATTTCCTTTCCCGAAAATATTTCATGGGTCAGGTTAGGAGTTTTTAGATGATACTCTTCCCATCTCCCTCATTAACTCTTGAGGATTACTTCCCAACTATCAACTTGACTGGTAATTCAATTTTTATGGGCCAGAATGTTGTTCTAGAGATGTGAATTTATATCCAATAGGGCACCGGCCTGGAAGGGGTCAAATCACCATTACGGGTTCCCCCACCATCTCTTTTCATGCATCATGATTTATCTAGAAACTGTCTTTCAACAATCATGCCATTAATTTCCTTTCATTTAATAACAATATATATATAAATTAATTTCCATGGTAGGGTTCATTGTCTATCCAACATTCATATGGTATATCTGTTTATAATTTTTTTCATAGTAATAATAATATTTACAATTTGGGTGAAATAGTGGGGTCACAATCCCCTCCACCTTAAAAGGAACACCGCTCCAGTTTTCTACTTGTTGTTGTGTTTTTTATGTACATCAATGAACAAAAATGGGTATTCATGTTTCATGGCATCCTCTAGTTCCCATGCGGCTTCATTTGGGCCAAAGTTTCTAGTGCACCTTGACCTAGGAAATGGTTCTATTTCTGAGTGGGATCTCCTTCTGGTCTAGTATGCATTGTGGTTCTAGTAGGAATTCTCCCTCTGGTTCCACCTGGATCACAAACCAGTTAATTATATGATTATAATGATGTACATATTTCTTCAATAATGAAACATGGAAAACATTATGTTCTCTCAATGTAGGAGGAAGTGATATTCTATATGCTACAGTTCCAACTTTGTCTAGGATTTCAAAAGGTACACAAAACCAAGGTGCCATTATAGCACAAGTTCCCATCCTCAAAGGAATTATTCTTGGTATAATTCGAAGATAAACATGATCCCCTACTTTGAACTCTCTAGGAGTCCTATTTTTTTCTATACATCTCTTATGTGTGTCTTGAGCTACCTTTAGATTATGTTTTATTTGAATTACTTGTTTTTCCATTTCTTTTAATAGTTTTGGCCCAAGGGTTATTTTGTCTATTGGGTTATTCCATCTAATTGGAATGTTACAATGTCTACCATAGAGAGATTCAAAAAGGCTCATCTTCAATGACTCACGATAGCCATTGTTATAAGCAAGTTCTATCAGTGGTAGGTAGTCTTCCCACTTCATGGTTTGATGCATAACATTTCCTATAATACTTTATTTACCCTTTATATCTATCCATACATTTGAGGGTTATAGGTTGTACTATATAGCAATTTAGTTTCAAAACCAACAAACACAGATTTCCAAAAATTTGAAATAAATTTGGTATATGATTTTCTTAGGCATTCCATGCAGTCTAAATATTTATTTCATGAATATGTTGGAAATATCTATTTGATTACAATTTTATTTAACAAGTATAAAGTGAGAAGTATTTCTCAAATTATCCACAACTACCATAATGACATCATTATGCTTGGTTGATTTATGCAACCTAGTGATAAAATCCATGCAGATGGTTTCCCATTTCCACTCTGGAATTGGTAGGGGAAGCAAAAACCCTATGGGATGTCAATTCTCCACCTTAAATTGCTGACATTCTAAGAATTTATCCAAGTATTCAACTATTACCTTCTTTATTCTCGGATAATAAAATATTTTCTTGGTGGTTGTGATCATTTTATGATCACCAGGGTGTTCGATGTATGGTGTTTTATGTAGTTCATCCATTATGAACCTCTTCAAGTCATCACAATATGGGATATACAACCTACCTCTATAGGATATCATACCATCACTCAACAATTGATATCCCTCATACTTCATCCTTGTGGGCTCTTGCTATGGGAACACTTTCATATTTTCGAAGAACTCATCCACTTTTTGTGCACTTTTAAATCTCTCCTTGATATCTGATTCACAGGTACTTACATCATCCAAATGAATCAATTTCATACTTCTACTAAGGGAATCAAACACTTCGTTTTCATTTCCCTTAATATGTTTGATTTCAAAATAAAATTCACTAAGGAGAGCCATCCACCTAGATTTCCAATCATTGAGTTTGGGCTAGTCAAACAAGTATCTCAACCCACTGTGGTTTGTCATTAGCACAAATATTATTCCTAGGAGGGAATGACTCCACATTTTTAATTCATGTAATATGGCATCCAATTCCAAGTCATGGGTCACATAAATGATTTCATGTTCATTTAATTTTTTGGATTCATAATAGATTACATTCCCTTCTTGCATGAGGACTCCTCTGAGTCCTTCTTTTCTCTAGTTTGTACACACCAGGAAGTCCTTGTTTGGGTCTGCAATTTTAAGCACTGGTGCATTTGTTAAAAAAAAATTTAGTTGGTTAAAAATATGCTCGCACTCTGATTTCCAAATGAATTTAACTCCCTTTTTTCTGTAGGGAGTTGATTGGACAACCAATCCTAGAAAAACCATTTATGAACTTCCTATAGTATCCTTCTAGGACAATAAAGTATCTGATATCAGAGACACCCCTTGGTTTAGGCCAATCCATGATGGATTTGATCCTTTTAGGGTCAATTACCACTCCTTCCTCAGTGATGACATGGCTTAAGTAATTAACCCTTTTAGAAAATAAATCACACTACTAAACTTGGTATAGAGCTTATGCTCTCTTAGCACTTGAAGCACTGAATTGAGGTGCTCTTCATGCTCTTTTATTGTCATATAATATATCAGAATGTCATCTATGAATACCAACAAAAATCTTTCCAAGAACTTACTAAGTACATTATTCATCAGGCACATAAAGGTAGTTGGTACATTGGTAAGCCTAAATGGCACTACCGCAAATTAATAGTTCCCATAACTTGTCCTAAATGTTGTTTTATGTATGTCTTCATCCTTAATTAATACTTGATGGTATCCATATATTAATTCAATATTGGAAAATATTGTAGTACCCCTCAGCTGCTCAAACAAGTCATCGATTCTCGACAAGGGATATTTATTCTTAAAGATCATATTGTTGATTTTTCGGTAGTCTATGCACAATCTAAGTGTTTCATCCTTATTTTTCACAAACAAGGTTGGCACTCCCCAAGGGGACACACTATGCCAGATGTAACCCTTTTCCAACATCTCCTTCAGCTACAGTTTGAGCTCAACTAGATCTGGTGTACTAATTTTATAGTGTGCTCTAGACATTAGCACTACTCTAGGTACAAGTTCTATTGAAAAATTAAAATCCCTCCCTGGAGGTAAACCCAATACCTCTTATGGAAACACATCTTTGTACTCTCTTAATATAGGATGGTCCCCTAGGATTGATTTATCATCCTTGATAGAGTTCAACACTTTTATTGCATACAAAGGACATACTTTTATGGAATACTTCTTCACTTGAAGTGTTGATATTTGTCTCACTGAGATAGGATTTTGAATTCCTTGTAGGGTTATTTTCCTCCCTTCCTCATATTCACACTCCAATGTATTATTGTAATAGTCTAACTTGGCTTTATGGTAAGAAAATCATTCCATTCCAAGAATCATGTCATAATATCCTAAAGGAAGTATGTTTAGATTTGTTTGGGTGGCTATCCCATTCACAATAAGTTTTCATGCTGGTAAGACCTTTGTAATATTTCATTTTGTTCAAGTGGCTAGCTACACCAGCCATGATTTAACATGTTTTACTAGTTACAATTTACATTTTTCAATAGTTTGAAGAGCCACATAACTCGGATTAGAACCAAGGTCAATCAAAATGGAAACAAGATGGTTGGAAATCATACCTTCCATCTCTACCACTGAAGCTTGGTGATCCACTTGTCGATTATCTAGGGATGCAGAAATTTGTGGCATGCTCCTAGCCACATAATTGACTGTGGTAGCTTCCTGGATTTTATAGACACTCCTATGGTCTTGCTAACTATGGGGGAAGTCCCTCAATAAATGTTCCTCTCCGCATATCCAACACTTCAATGGTTCTCTCCTTTTCTTGTCAGTCTTGACTCTTTCCTGGGACTGGTCCAAATGGTTTATTTCAACTTGGATATGGAAACTTTTGTTGATACACTTTTAGTAGGAAGGATTTTCTTAGAATATTTCCCATGGTTCTTAAATATTGAGGGTTTAAACCCCTTCTTCTTGAATCCTAATTTTCTCTAATTTTTCCAATCCTTAGGAGGCTCTGCCTTGTGATTGAATTTATCATAGCATTACCTTGACTTCCTAATGGTGTCTTCTAAGGTATTAGGTTCATCAAACTCAATATTGTCTCGAAAGGATTGAGGCAGTTCAATGATGAATAATTGTATCTTCATCTTTTCATATTTTATATAAGGAACATACCTCATCAGCTCAAGGAATTTGTTGGGATATTCATCTATGGTAAGTTGTCATAACTTGATCTCATAGAAATCCTTAGTCTTTTCCTCATAGTACCTATCATATAGGTACTTTTTCTTAAAGTATTTATCAAATTGTTTCTATGACAATTCCTCATGAATTCCTTTCACATTCCTAAGGTCCTCCCACCAGATGGAGGCCTTTCCAACCAAGTTGAAAATGGATATTCAGGCCTTTAAGTTCTCGAAGTAGTCATGGACTCTAAAGAAATTCTTTAGGCCAAGTATCCAAGCGTATGGTTCTTCCCTCTTTTTAATATCTCCATTGAAAGTGGGTGGTTTGGATTTCTTAAACCCTTAAGGGTCATGGCTCCTGTTATGCTTCTTTCTCTTTATTTTCCTCTAATAATGTAAATTGGTCTCAATACTAGACCATTCCTTGGAGTTGTCAGTTCCCTCACTAGAGGATTCTTCAATTGAATCCTTGACATCAACATGCCTCTTGGTTCCATGTTGATTCTTCTTTTAGGTGCTTCTTCTTGTGTTGTCATTTTTAGGGTTGTGTTTTTGTATCTCTGTTGGAATTTGGGTTCCCTTAACATTGGGTTTATCCACATTATTGGCCATTAGTCCATGTTGAAGCTACCTATGTATGTCTGATAGGATTTGCAATAGGAATGCATTTATTTCAGTTTTCTTTTCTTGTTCTCTCATGAGTCTCTCATTGTCTTCTTTAAAGATTTTTAATTATTTCATAAGGCTCCTTACAATTTCAGCTAAATCTGTAGGGGTTTCCACCACCATCCTCTCAAAAAAATATTCTTCTCTATTGTGGGAGATTTTCCCCCACTCATGGTGTGTCACCATTCTTTACGTTGAAGTTTCCTTGCTTTCCACTAATTGTTTAAGTGATTGATAATGACATTTTTTGTTAGTCAATTATCCTCAAATTTCATGAACAACATAGGTAAAACTTTTGTAAGGTAAATTTAGCTTCAATATTCCACATATAAAAACAATATGCATTTCAGATTCAGAACATGTAAAAAAGAGAAGGTATGACTCTTTTATGTAGTAAGACTTAAGTAAGTTCTTACAAGTGGGTAGCGTAGAGTGCCCCATCCCTTAATGTTTCCTATTAAATTTCCTTCACCTCTTTCATGAGCCTAAGAAAATCGAGTGTTGTTTCCTAATCTGATACCACTCTATCACGCACCCGACCCCTTAATTAGTATTCTAAGGGAATGGAGCATACATTTTCTTTTTCCTACAACTCCCTAAATCCTTCGAACAAGGTTGTCATTGCTTTGTGCTTACCGAGAGCTTTCCAATGACTATAACCTTCTATGAACTTGAGATCTGGTTCAAAATTTACAATCCTCCAAAGTTTTTCAAGACATCAATGGACAATGTCCATCCTCTTCACCACATGGCATCAACGAGAGCTCACTCTTCCCATACCATCTGACATGGCACTGTCATGACCTGGATCACCACCTTCGGAGGTGACATGGTCGTTGATTGTTAGGATATTTAGACACTTAGGAGTTAGTTAAGATCTATTTATTCTAATGTGTCGTTAGGTAAAAGTGTGTTTCTTAGTGTGTTTCTTTAGTATGAATTAGTATGCATTTGTAGTTAGGAAATTCGATGGTCATGATATGTTCCTGACATAGAGTGATCCGATGGTTCATACTCTCCTCTATATTAACGACCATTGATCCATGGATTAACACCTGATTGGTCCATGATCTCTATTTAAAAAGAATGGAGGGTCATTTTCTGATGATATATTGTGAGAAACTCTCTTGTAAAATATCTCTGTAATATTTTTCTTTGCATTAATAAACTTCTCCAAGTGGTCGCGTTAGCTGGGGCCGTGGATGTTTCCCCGTAGGGGTTTTACCACGTGAAAACATCGGTGTGTTGATATTTGATCTGGTTTTGTGAGTGGTTACTGAAGGTGTTCATCATATGTTGGAGTACCCGTGTTGTCGAACCTAGTATCAAAGCTTGTTTGAAGACCCGCTCCTGTTGTAGATTGAGATCGTGAAGCTGAGTTTCCTCATCTCCATTTTCTATCATTTTCATACATTTCTGAGATACAAGGACTGTTCCATTGCATTTGGAGCACTCATTTTAGTCAGGAACACTTTTTATTTCACTTGAAAAGGTTTATGTTTGCCCAAGATACGACCATTACAGTCAGATCCAGAGGTATAAAGCATGAATACGCATTTTTTAAATTATTGCAAAGTATTATTTTGGTTTTATTTTGGTTTAATATTATTTATTTCCAGGTTGCTACTCTTTTATATCTGTCTCGGTGATCCAGGGGATCAAATTTTGCTCAAAAATTCAAAGTGCTCGGAATCGCTTCAAATCGAACGAGAGCGTAGGCCTCATCATTACAAACCCAACACAACTCGTTTGGGTTCAAAAAAATGTTGGGAGTGAGAGATATCGCGTTCTGTTCAAAACGACAAACAGGTAAAAAAATAAGGGATGCTAATTGTACAGTCCGTACAGTCCATATGAATGTTGACGTGGCAGTCCATACGACATGTGGCAGGGCTAAGTGGCAGACAGTTGGCATTTAAGTGGACGAATGAGTTGCTGACACATGGCATCTTGGTGGCTAATTGTATGGTGACATGTGGCCCAAACAATGGCTGCCACGTGTCACCTGGTCGGTGGTTTAAAATTGTTGCAATTGGCAGGACTCGACCCCGCAACCTCCGGGTGGGGGAAGAGACTTGGGAAGGGCCGCCAACTAACACGCCATCGTTTGGACCTTATTATATATATGGCATTATATATATTTAAATTTTCATATGTGTATGGTTGGTGCGGGGCCTGGGCTGGGGCTTAGCCCCAGCCCCCAATCGTATATACAATAACATATGACCATTGTTATATCATTGGCGCACGCATGCGGATTTTCATTTTGATTTGGTTTCAACGGTTATACAAACCAATGACCCACCACTTGTCCATTAGCCATTTACTTTTGAAAATGGAGCCCATTTTTGCACTTGCGCGCGGTCATATGGGTCACTCGACCATAGCCTTGGTGGTTAGGGGCTAGGCGTGCCCATAACCATCCTACAGTTCGCACCGGTTGTGCGGTTGTGCCTGGTGCTGGGTTTTTCCACATAAATGCGCGTGGGGTCTAGGTTGAGCCACTAGGGGTGCATTTTGGCGATCCAGAGACAACAAGTTTGAAGGGGAACTTCCAGGAAGCCTATCTTCTTCAATTTTTGGCCAAATGAGGTGTCGAGAAAGCCCAGCTAGGGGTTTTTGGACGTTCTAGAGCCATTGGAGCCATCTATTTGTCATTTTGAGCATTGTAAATAACATTTTTGAGCACTTTGAGAAAATAATACAAAAGATCCATTGGAAGCTGGACCAGGAGATGTAGCCCAAGAGAGGGGTGAACTCCTTTATCATTTGTTGTGTTATGTGTTTTCTGTTCACTATTTATTGCTTCTATTTATATGCATCTTGAATGAGTAATTTTCCATAAAAGTTGTGTTGCAAATTGATCCATTTTCATTTTAACACATAAAATTAAACTTGCAAATATTTTCAAGAATACAAGTCTTCTTCATTTTTAGATCAAGTTGGTATCATAACATAGGTTTTTGAAGACTTGATTATTTGCAAGTGTTTTGTTTTATGATGCTCATAAGGTTGAAACTCACAAGAGGAGAAGGTCAACTTGTAGAGCCAAGTTCTCATCCTTCAAGGAGGAAGCTTATATCATCACCCCAAGTTTCAAGGAGGCATTCACCAAGTATGGCTCATGAAGAGAGTCATGAACATATTCCTACAGAAGATGAAGATCTCAGAAAGGCTGTCATGGAAATGAGAGAAATCATGAAAATCTTGATGGAAAGGAATACATGATTACAAGGTGAAGGATCCAACCCTTCAAAGCACAAGGGAGATAGTGGTGATAAAACTCCAAATGGAAATGGAGGTAATAGTGCTTCTCCACCACCCTCACCTCCATCTTCTTCTTCTTCTACCAATTCAAGACCTCTTTCAAATTCTCTAAAAGGACATGGTAAAACTCCTTCACAAATTCCTATGTTAAAGCTTGATATTAAATTCGAATTGCCAATGTACAATGGAGAAGTAAATGTTGAGAAATTAGATAATTGGATTCGTCAGATTGAGGTGTATTGTAGGATACAAA
>ML778697.1:902880-981464 GCA_009831015.1 Picea engelmannii | reverse complement strand
ATGCATTGGTGCAAAGTGTGAAAAAATGGAAACATTATTTGTTGGGGAAAGAAACCATTGTTCACACAGATCATCAACCACTGCAATACTTACAATCACAAACAAAGCTACAACAAGCTAGGCACTTCAAATGGATGGGTTTTCTACAACAATTCCACTTGGTCATCCGGTATAAGAAGGGCATTTATAACAAAGTTACTGATATGCTTTCAAGGCCTATTATTAGTGCTTCAGTTATTCTTAAGCATAGTTCTATCATGCATGAGAGTTATGTTGAGCAATATGCTTTAGATACTGATTTTAAATGAGTATATGATACTTTGTGTCATTCTAACCATGTTGAGGAATTGGATTACCATGTGCATGATAATCTTTTGTATCATCTTGGCAAGCTATGTATTCCACAGGGTGAAAGAATCAACATAATAAGAGAAGCCCATTCTTCTCTTATTGCTGGTCATTTTGGTGTAGGCAAGACAGTGGCTAATTTGCAAAGGTACTGCTATTGGCCTAAAATGAATGAAAGTGTTTCGAGATATGTTCGAGGATGTTTGTTATGTGCCACAAGAAAACCTAGCAATTGAAAGTTGGGTTTGTATACTCCATTTCCGGTTCCTTCTCTTCCTTGGGAAAGTATTTCTATAGACTTTGTAGGAGGTCTACCTATGTCTAAACGAAATCATGATTATCTTTATGTTGTGGTTGATCGATTTAGCAAAATGTGTATTTTGATGCCTTGTAAGAAGAAGTTTACAGCTGATAAAACGACACAAATGTTCTTTCAAAATGTTTGGGTGCATTTTGGATTGCCTAAATCCATTATTTTTTATCGGGATTCTCGATTTGTTGGAATTTTTTGGTCGAGTTTATGGGCACTCATGGACACCAAACTGAAAAAGAGCACATTTTTTCATCCGCAAACCAATGGTCAGACAGAAGTGGTAAATAAAACAATGGTGCATCTTCTCCGTGGTTATTGTAGGAAGCATCCTAAACTTTGGGATGAGCATTTACACTACATTCAACATGCTTACAATCGAGCTAAGCACTCTTCAACTCAAACGTCGCCATTTGAAGCATGTTTTATCTATTTGCCCAAATCTCCTTTAGATTTTATCTTTGGGAAGGATATTGCTATTGATGGTCAATATGACATTGATAGGGCAGAAAATTTAATTGAACAAATTCAGTCGATACATCAATTGGTGCAAGAGTAGTTGGAAAAGAGTCAAGCCAAATACAAAACGAGACATGACAAGCATCATGTTGATCACAGTTTCCAAGTTGGAGATGAAGTTTGGATTTACATTAGTAAGGAGAGACTTAAAGGAGAAGGTAAAAAATTGAAACCAATTCGATATGGTCCTTTTAAGATTATTGACAAGATTGGTAACAATGCCTTCCATTTAGATTTGCCTCTTTATATGCAAATGTATGCAATTGTTACCATTGAGAATTTGAAATTGTATGAGCCTCCTTTGATTGATGATCAAGGAGAGCATGTTCATATTCCTTCTATAGATGATTTTTCCCCGGAATATCTTACAGAACTGCATGAAGACACCATCCTTGATAGGAGAATGCGAACTTCAAAATGAGGAAATGTGGAGTATCTTTGAGTTGGTCTTAAAGGTACAAATCCAAGAAAATCCAAGTGGATTGAGGTTGGAAAGGTGAGGGAGCTATACCCTCATCTTCAGATAGAATGGAAATAGTCTTTTGGAGGTCCAAAAGCTTTCCAATGGGGAGGTGTGATCCAGGGGATCAAATTTTGCTCAAAAATTCAAAGTGCTCGGAATCGCTTCAAATCGAACGGGAGCATAGGCCTCATCGTTAAGAACCCAAGGCAACTCATTTGGGTTCAAACGAACATCAAGAGAGAGAGATATCACATTCTGTTCAAAATGACAAACAGGCAAAAAAAAAAGGGATGCTAACTTTACAGTCTGTACAGTTTCATATGGATGCTGACGTGGCAGTCCGTACGACATGTGGCCGGGCTAAGTGGTGGAAAGTTGGCAGTTAAGTGGACGAATGAGATGCTGACACATGGCATCTTGGTGGCTAATTGTATGGTGACACGTGGCCCAATCAATGGCCACCATGAGTCACCTGGTCGGTGGTTTAAAATCGTTGCAATTGGCAGGACTCGACCCCGCGAACTCCGGGCAGGGGAAGAGACTTGGGAAGGGCCGCCAACTGGCGCGCCACCGTTTGGACCTTGTTATATATGTGGCATTATATATATATATATATATTTAAATTTTCATATGTGTATGGTTGGCGCGGGGCCTAGGCTGGGGCTTAGACCTAGCCCCCGGTCGTATATACAATAACATATGACCATTGTTATATCATTGGTACGCATGCACGGATTTGCATTTTGATTTGGTTTCAACGGTTATACAAACCAATGACCCCCCACTTGTCCATTAGCCATTTGCTTTTGAAAATGGATCCCATTTTTGCACTTGTGCACGGTCATATGGGTCACACGACCACAACCTTGGTGGTTAGTGACTAGGCGTGCCCATAACCATCCTACAGTTCACACCGGTTGTGCGGTTGCACCCGGTGCTGGGTTTTTCCACATAAATGCGCGTGGGGGCTAGGTTGAGCCAATAGGGGTGCATTTTGGTGATCCAGAGACAAGTTTGAAGGGGAACTTCCAGGAAGCCTATCTTCTTCAATTTTTGGCCAAATGAGGTGTCGAAAAAGCCCAGCTAGGGGTTTTTGGATGTTCTGGAGCCATTGGAGCCATCTATTTGGCATTTTGAGAATTGTAAAGCACATTTTTGAGAAATTTGAGAAAATAATACAAAAGATCCATTGGAAGCTGGACCAGGAGATGTAGCCCAAGAGAGGGGTGAACTCCTTTATCATTTGCTGTGTTATGTGTTTTTTGTTCACTGTTTATTGTTGTTGTTTATATGCATCTTGAATGAGTAATTTTCCATAAAAGTTGTGTTGCAAATTGATCCATTTGCATTTTAACACATAAAATTAAACTTGCAAATATTTTCAAGAATACAAGTCTTCTTCATTTTTAGATCACTCGAAAAATCAGAAACAGATAGGAAAAGGTGCATCTTCCGGGTAAGCTAACCGAGATCTATCCCATATTGTCATCAAGAAGTGAAATTTGTTTCTTGTGTGAAAAGAGCATTTTTTAAGCACGATATCCAAGGACGAAAACAACACAAATCCTCTTGCGAAACAATACAATATGTTTTTCTAAACCATTCGGTTAAAATTTTCCTTATTAAGTAAGAGGTCTCGAGTTCAAGTCTCTCTTTTGTTACTTTTTTTGAAAAAGTTCATGCTAAAATTGTAAAGTGTATTTTACTTCAAGTATAAAAGTGAATCACTATAAGTAGCTTTAATATTTTATTTTAGAGTTATTTATTTTGCATGAAGTAACTTCATTGTAAAAGTGATCCCCACTTCTCTTTATAAAAGTGGGTCGCTTCATAAAGCAACTTACACCACCACGTGGTCCTTTGGTTACCGTTTATGCCTTTTTTAGAAAGGGCATAACTCTCACATCTGAAGTCCGTTTTAAGTGTCATTTTTTAAAACAGCATAACTTTTCAAGATATTTCCATTCAGATAATCAGTTTCAGCTTTTAAATCCATATTATCTGCATATTTAATATGGATTCTACAAGTAATCTCTTACATACTAGAACCAACTACTTCCAATGGAAATCCCATATGGAGGATTTATTAAGAAGTAAAGGCTTGTACCAGATTACCTTGGGAAAGGAAACAACACCCACTGATGTTGATAAGAAAGCCAAATGGGATATTAAGAATGGTGAAGCACATGAATTAATCGGAATGTCCATCTCTCCTGATTTAAGTTTTCGCCTTCAATCAATTGATAAACCCAAAGAATCTTAGGAAAATATTGTAACTATGTTTGGTAAACAGAATATTATTCGAGCACAACAGTTAGAAAATCAAGTACTAACTTTAAGTCCAAGTGATTTTTCTTTCATTGAAGACTATCTATCTAAGTTTAAAACACTCAGAACTTTATGTGAAGAATGTAAATATAAATATAGATGAAGATCGTTGCATATATCTTATTCTCTCTATGCTAGGTAGTACATATTTTGTGTTTGTATCTACCTTTTATGCCATGCAAAAGGCTCTAGGGGAAGCTTATCAAAAACCTAGTCTTGAGAACTTTTGTGATGCTTTGATTAGAGAGCAATATAAGCTAGTACAACTTGGAGTGATCAACACTACAGGTACCTCCAACAAAGCCTTAGTTTTCCATCATAAAGATAAACCAAAGAATCCTAAGAAGCAACATCCTCTCTGCAACAACAAGAAATTAAGCGTCCCAAACACACTCAGACAGCTTCTGCTCCTAATGGAGACAAAGGATCAAAATATAAAAATAAGAAGACTGAAAGACATTGCAACTTTTGTGATAAATATGGTCATGATGAGTCCAAATGTTTCAAGAATATGGCAACTTTAGAAGAAACGATGAAGAATCATAACATCAATATTGATTCTACTTCTTCGTCTTCTTCTCATGGACATTCATTTTCATCTTCTAGTTTCTCCTTCAATACAACTTCTACTTCTACTTCTGATGAGCAACTTATTGATTTTGGAGCATCTTATCATAGGGCTAAGGATAGAGACATATTTTCTACTCTAAATGGATGTAACACCAAGAAAATATTTATTGGTGATGATAGATCTTTTAGTGTTGAAGGATCTAGAATAGTTCGAGTAGAAACTGGTCATTTCAATGATGTATTATGTGTTCCAAGTCTTTATTGTAACCTTCTATCAGTATATCAAATCACTCATTCAGGTGAAGGTAAAACTGTAGATTTTTTACCTCACCAAGTTGTAATCAAGGATCTAAAAGATCCTAAGCATGTTATTGCAAATGGAATTGTTGATGATATTACCAGGTTGTACAAGTTTGACAACTTTGGGTCATCATCTTTTTCATCAGTTTTTGTTGCTCATAGTGATGACTTGAGCAAACTTTGGCATGAGCGGTTTGGTCATATAAAATATCGCTCATTGCATCAACTATGTAATCAACAGATGGTGATTGGTCTTCCTCTTATTTCATGCAGAGATGGTGTTTGTGCCGATTGTGTTCTCGGAAAACATTATTGGGACAGTTTTGACAAACATGCCTCTTGGCATGCCTCGGGTCCTTTGCAGTTTTTTCATAGTGATTTTTGTGGTCCACTTTCTTCTCCTTCATTTTTCGGGTACAATTATTTCTTAAATTTCATTGATGACTTTTCTAGATGTACATTTTTGACAAGTTTTTGGCCTACAAGGCCCTCGTAGAAAAGAAATCTGGACATCGAATTCAAAGGTTAAGAACAAATAATGGAGGCGAATATGTGAACAATGATTTTAAAAGTTACTACACTACACAGGGAATCCAAATGAAACACATTGTTCCATATACACCACAAAAAAATGGTGTTGCTGAGAGAAAGAACGACACATTAAAAAAAAAGGATAATTGTATGATCCAATCTAAGGGATTAAGTCTAAAGTATTGGGTGGAAGCCATCAACTGTGAAAATTACATAGTAAATCGCACTCCCACAAAGGCTCTTAAAAATATAACACCGGAAGAAGCTTGGACTAAAATTAAACCAGATGTAAGTCACTTATGTGTATTTGGTAGTATAGCATGGGCTTACATTCCTGATGAGAAAAGGAAAACATTGTAGCCTAAAAGTGAGAAGTATATATTTGTTGGCTATTCTGAAGATGTAAAAGGTTATAGACTTATTCAAACAAATTGTAATGAAATTGTTATTAGAAGAGATGTTATATTGGATGAAAAAATCTTGGCCTGCGAGCCTAATTTGGCGTTTGTGCCTTCTTTCACCTGTGATCTTAATTCAACGATTGTGCCTTCTTCGACCTGTGAGCCATATTCGGTGTTTGTTCCTTCTTCTGTTCTGGTTTATTCTTCAGATGATGACAATGAGGATGAAAATCCACCTCCACCTATTCACCTTCCTCTAGATGAGTCCTTTGAACCTAAACCAACACTAGCTCCACCACTTCCTATATGGGTTCATTCAACATGAGAAGAAGTTGGTGGTCTTATCGGTGATCCTTCAGATCAACTTCAGACACGTTCATAGTTATAGTGAGCCTCTTCTCTTTTGGCTTAAGTTTCAGAAACTCATGATCGAGAGACATTTGCAGAAGCTTCAGGTCATCCAGATTAGGATACAACAATGAATGAATAGTTTCGTTCTTTAATGGAAAATGATACTTGGGATCTTGTACCTCTTCCAAAAGGAAGAAAACTTGTCAGGTGTAAATGGGTCTACAGAACTAAGTATGCATCATATGGAAGTGTTGAAAGACACAGGGTTGGGTTAATTTCCAAAGGATTTTCCCAAGTTGAAGGAATTGACTATAATGAAACCTTTTCCCCTATAGCCAAAATGAATTCCATCCACCTTGTTCTTCCCCTTGCTATCTCACATAAATGGGAGGTCCATCAGATGGATGTTAAATAATCCTTCTTGCATGAAGATTTTCAACAATAAATCTACATGGAGCAACCGCTTGGCTATGTTGACAACAACGCGGCCCCCCTTCACCACCTGCAGGTCGGAAGGTCCACACGCACACACAGGATCTTCTTCTTCTCGGCCTGAAGAATGTCAAGGTTCTTCGATTTCCCTATCGTGAAATATTGACCCACAGAAACCTCCACTCGATTCCCCTGTTTCTATTTGTCAGGAAATCGGAACTCGCAACTCGCAAGTTCAATGATCGATCACTGGGCTATCGAATCCCCGAGACCCGATGGTCAGTCAACGCTGACTTTCTCTTGTCAGGACTTCTTCTCTGTTGTGACTTCGCTACTCGTGATATCAACCACTTAGGTTTACCAACTCCTAATACCCGATGTGTCGAAACTCTAACGCACACGTGTTGGTTGACTTTTCCACCTCTTATCACTTCTATCCGGAATTTGGGATTCGCGGGATCGAGAATCCTGATGTTGATGAATTCGGGACTCTCCTTTTCCCGATCCCTGATCTAATATGCCACCTTTCCTCCACTACTCCTGTCGTGGTCCCACAAAATTCTCCTGTCGGGATATCGCAGATCGCGATTCTAAACTGTCTGAGTATCTTGTTCTCAGGACCTCCGATATACCGAATCCTGACTCCTTCGAATCTCTTGACACGTGTCCCAAACAATGGACGATTCTGGGCTTGTCGGGATATCACGGATCACCATATCGCAATTCTCATTGCAACAACTTGGAGATTTGACTCGCGAATCCCTGATACACGATATCACGTGTAAATCCGACGACTCCTGTGACTTAGATCGATGGCTCTGCCCCTCCTAAGTCTCTAACCTTCAGACGTTCTCACCGTAACCTCCTTGCACCTCCACAAGATCCAACGGCCCTCGAAACTTCACTAAATATCCTCAGGGGATTTCGACCGTCCGTTCTTTCTTATGCAATCCACAGAATGAATAGGTGTCTCTCCACGAGACTCGTTCACCTGCGCGTAACTTACGACGCTTCCCTCAGACTTTCAATAGCAGCTTCCCTGTGCTTATCCTTCAGTGAATTCGAAGGCCTACTCCTCCTGAGATTTTTCCAAGACCTTTAAGTTCTTAAAGAAAACTTCTTGCACACACTCCTTGTGAAAATCCTTAAACAACGTCCAAGTGTTGAAGCCTCTGACTCTGCGCACACCTACAACAGAAATATTTTAACACTTCGCTCAGGTTTGCAACCCTGAGACTCTTAACTAGCATGCGCACTCCTTGCATGGCTCCTGCAACCCACTTTCACTCTTGGGTGAATGAGAACAAAAGTTAACTATTTGAGCCTTCTGTCAACGCACTCCTTGCAGGAATTCTCTAGCTCAAGCAGAGAAACAATTGAAACTCATCCACTCACTCTCTCAGACTCCTATTCAATCATGAAATCATATACACAGCATATAAAAGAAAATGCATAACAGGAAATAAACATCCATGAGCATAACATCAATACACAGGGAATCAGACACAAAACCATGAAATTGAATCAATCTTCTTCTATTAATTCAGCTATCAGTACATGGGTGTTCTTCATACAATTCTCTACATGCTCTCTTCTTCCTGCTCCTGAATTATGTTACAATGATACAATGAGGGTGTCTATATCCGTTTCCCTCTTGGACTCTAAAGCTATCAAATATAGAATTAAAATTTATATATACTTGCATTAACTATATTAAATGCCGGCTATCTACCTAAGGACGAGAGCTATCCGCTCAAGGTCCATTTCAATATACAAGTGCACCTTATCTTAAATAACTCATTTAAGATCCGCGCAACAGTTCCAAGGAATTTTCAAAAATTGGTGTTGGCTTGTCCAGCTGTCTCCCACTTCCGCGTTGGCTCACTTGATGTGATGGCGATGCTCCTGCATCATACTCCCCGGCTTGAAAAGTTTCATGGGCTCCTGTCCATGAGCTCCTGCATGGTCTATCCATGCTTCTGTATCTCTGCTTCATTATCCCAGCTGGCATCTTCCACTGGGTGGCCCTTCCGTTTGATCAGATACTTGAAGTATTCCTTCCTTCGAGTCTTCTTACCCACTCTCCTATCCAGTATGCACTCCATTTGTGGTTTCTCTACAACTGGAAATTGTTTCAGCCACTGGATCACTGGTTTATCTGTTCCAGTCTCTGCTTCTCCAGCTCTGTATGGGTATAAATCTACGATATTGAATATCAGAGATATTCTGATCCCATCTGGTAACTCGGTCTCATAAGCATTTTCCCTTAATTTTATCAAGACCTTGCATGGCCCGATTTTCTTCATCTTTAGCTTGTTATATGTTCCCCTCGGGAACCTTTACTTTCTCAGATGTGCCAGAACTAGATCACCGACCTTGAACTGAAGTTGTTTCTTCTGCTGATCGGCTCTGCATTTATACTCCTGGCTTGAACTCTGCAGTCGCTGCTTCACTTGACTGTTAAATTCCCTCATCGCCTCCGTGAATTCTTCAGCACTTGTGCTTCTAGTCGCCATCTATTCTGAATCTCACAGTTCAGAAACTCCTCTCGGCTGCATACCATAAACAACCTGAAATGGACTCTTGTCTATGATCTGATTCACTGAGTCATTGTATGCAAACTCTCCCTGTGGCAATATGTTGTCCCAACTGCTGTGGTGCTCTGTCACCAAGCTTCTTAGTAAGTCTCCTAGACTCCTGTTGACCACTTTCGTCTGTCCATCCATCTGAGGATGATAAGTAGAACTAAACATCAAGTTAGTCCCCAACTTCTTCCATAAGGTCCTCTAAAAATTCCCTATGAATTTAATGTCCCTGTCCGAAACTATGCTTTTCGGAAACCCATGAAGTCGAATGACCTCCTTGAATAACAGATTTGCGATGTGTGTCGCATCACTGGTCTTCTGGCATGGTATGAAGTGTGCCATTTTAGAAAACCTATCCACCACCAAAAATATTGAATCAACACCTCTTTGTGTCTTTGGTAACCCCAATACAAAATCCATGCTAATCGCCTCCCATGGCCTCTCTGGTATGGGCAATGGCTGATAAAAACCTGCATTATGCTTCCTCCCTTTTGAATGCTAGCAAATTCTGCATCTGTTAATGAACCTCTTGACATCTTCTCACATCCCCGGCCAAAAATATGATTCGCTCAGCTTCGCGAATGTTTTGTCATGACCAAAGTGTCCTGCTAATCCACCACTGTGCTTCTCCTTCAACAAGTTCTCCCTCATGGAGCATTTTGGAATACACAATTGATTGCTCCTAAACAACAATCCTTCCTGGATCATATAGTCTATCCAAGGGCTTCTGTCTCTGAGAACTGGATTCTCAGTTGCTTCATACGCTTCCGAAAAATCTGGATCACCTGTGTACATGTTCTTGAGATCCTCAAAACCCAATGTTATGACTTGGAACTCCTGCAACAACAAACATTTCCTGCTCAAAGCATCAGCCACTTTGTTAGCAGTACCCGAAATATGTTTGATAACAAATGTGAAATTCTGCATATACTCTACCCATTTTGCATGTTTCTGGTTCAACTTTTCCTGTTGAGTCACAAACTACAATGCATGATTGTCACTATACAAAACAAATTCTTTCGGAATCAAGTAATGCCTCCACTTTTTCAGTGCCTGTATGATAGCATAAAATTCTTTATCATACGTGGAGCATTTTAGTTTCGCCTCATTTAGCTTCTCGCTGAAATATGTAATCGGCATGTCCTCTTGACTGAAGACCGCTCCTATTGCAAACCCACTCGCATCACATTTCACTTGAAACGTCTTCAGGAAATCCAACAACACGAAAACCGGTTGTTCTGTGATCTTCCGCTTCAACAAATTGAAGCCTTTCTCAGCCTCTGTTGTCCAATGAAAAGACTTATGCCGCTTCTTCACTATGTCCATCATTGTTGCACTAATTCCACTGAAATTACTGATGAATTTTCGGTAGAAACTAGCCAAACCATGAAAACTTCTCACCTCGAATACATTCCTCGGTGATGGCCAATTCTTGATCACTTCCACCTTATCTGGATCCATCCTCAACTCATTTTCCGAAATAACAAATCCCAAATAAATGATTTCTGTCTTTATGAATGAGGACTTCTTCATATTAATCAACAACTTCTCCTATTGTAGTTTATGCATCACTGTAGCCAAATGCTTCAAGTTCTCTGCCATTGATTTACTATAAACCAGTATGACATCCAAGTATACGATGACAAATTTCCCGATGAACTCCCTCAGGACTTTGTTGATCAACCTCATAAAGGTACTTGGCACATTTGTTAAGCCAAATGACATAACAAGCCAGTCATACAAACCCTCGGTTGTTTTGAATGTTGTCTTCCATTCATCGCCTTCTCTCATGCGAATCTGGTGATATCCGCTTTTCAAATCAATCTTTGAAAAGTACCTTGCTCCGCTCAAGAAATCCATCAGATCATCCATTCTTGGCAATGGAAACCTGTACCTGATGGTTGTCTTATTGATCGCCCTCGAGTCGGTACACATCCTCCAGCCTCCGCATTTCTTCGGACTGAGTACTGTTGGAACAACACACAGACTCAAGCTTTCCCTAACTAATCCTTTGTCCAACAATTCCTGGACTTGCCTTTTAACCTCCTCATTCTCCTGCAGCGTCAATCTGTATGCGGCTTTATTTGGAAAACTGGCTCCTGGTATGAGATCAATATGATGACTCAAACTCCTGACCGATGGCAATGAACGGGGTAGTTTTTCCACTATAATGTCAATGAACTCTTCCAGCAGTTCCTGAACTTCATCCGGTAAATCATCCACTCTTGTACTAGTCAGAACAATCCGTGGCTTCCTGACCACAAAGAATTGTGGATCCTCCTTATTCTTAACCTCAGTAAGAAGTTCCTTTCCACTCATGAGAAGTATTGTGTTTCTTACTTCCGGCTTCACCTCCTTATCCTTTATCGGAAGCAACATGTGTGTCCTCCCATTTTTCTCTAGGGTGTATGTGTTCATTCTCCCATCATGAATCACATTTCTGTCATATTGCCATGGTCTACCGAGCAATAGATGACAAAAATCCATGGGAATAACATCACATAAGATCTTATCATTATATCCACCTATCTTGAATTCAACCAAGCATTGTTTAGTAACAGTTACCTGGTGTCCTTTGTGTAGCCACGAAACTCTATATGGGCTTGGATTATCAGTCATTTCCAGCTCCAACGTTTCTACCATCTCGGTTGAAATGAGATTATCCATGCTACCATTGTCTACAATGACCTTGCACACCTTGTCCTTGGTCTTGCAAGAAGTCCTAAAGAGTTTGGTCCTTTGGATTGAGCTTTCCACCTCCTTCTCGGGTGTCAAAAAGGACTTTTCGCATCATAAGTGATCTTCCGCCTTCAGCATCTTCTTCTTAAACCTTCTGCCTCTACGCCTCAGTGATGTGAGCTTCTTCAACGTCCTTCTTTTTCTATGGGAATTTGTAAGACTTGTGCCCATTCTTTCCACATGTGAAGCATGTAATTACTCCACCTCTTCCTCTGCCTCGACCTCTAGTACAAGGAAAAGTGTTTCCATTAGCATAATCTCCTCTCTGCTCATTATGCTATCCTCTCTTCTCAACATATGGCTGCCCTCGCTGTGAGGTTCCACCTTTTTCAACTTTACCCTGAGGTTTCTTCCATTCCTCCTTGGGCTTCTGGTATTTATCCTGGGCAACGGCTTTGCCTCTGGGCTGACTTCTGCCTCGGCCCCTCTGACTCTGTTTACGGCTCAGCTTCTCCTCATCTTTCAAAGTCATCTGATAAGAATCCTCCATCGTCCTAATGGTAACCATGCTTAATTCATCCTGAATGTCGTATCTCAGACCATTCAGATATCTGGCAACCTTCTCATCATCACTCTCCCGATGACCTACCATGAGGTTCAATTGATAGAATTCCTCAGTGTATTCTTTCATTGTCATCAGCTTCTGTCTCAGGTTCTGCATCCTCCTAAATAGGGTAATTTGATAATCTCTTGGGATGAATTTCGCCTTCATCTTTGCGATCATTCTGTCCCAGCTTTTGATCTTTTTCTTGCCCTTGTAGCGTCTGTTGGCTTGTAGCTCATCCCACCACAATATTGCATGTCCTTTCAAGTGCATGACAATATGCTTGACCTTCTTATCCTCTTCGACATATTCATAGTCGAAATATGTATCGAGAGCTCTAATCCAGTCTAGTAGCTCCTCTACATCCAAGTTTCCCTCGTAAACTGGAATGTCCATCTTCGCTCTTGCACCCATTCTAGTAATAGATTTGAACAAACGTTCATTTGATGCATCCTTGGCTGCAAATTCCTCCTCTCGTTCAGCCTCAATCTCTCTCTTGGAATCACTGAGATCCCCTGCACTAGTTGTGCGTCTTTTCACTGTCTCCATGTCTTCGAGTCTAGCTCAGAGATCATGCATCTACCTCTCCATTTCTGGATTTGTTGCCTGCCTGCCTCTTCTCCTTGGAATATCCCTATCTTCTGGATCAGGTGACTGCTTTTCTCTCCTCGGCGGCATGGTGAAATTCCCTTCTCTTCTACGGAAAGAAAAGAATATTTCTGAGCTTTGATACCAAACTGACAGCAACGCGGCCCCCCTTCACCACCTGTAGGTCGGAAGGTCCACATGCACACACAGGATATTCTTCTTCTCGGCCCGAAGAACATCAAGGTTCTTCGATTTCCCTATCGAGAAATCTTCACCCACAGAAACCTCCACTCGATTCCCCTCTTTCTATTTTTCGGGAATTCAGAACTCGCAACTCACAAGTTCAATGATCGATCACTGGGCTCTTGAATCCCCAAGACCCGATGGTCAGTCAACACTGACTTTCTCTTGTCGGGACTTCTTCTCTATCGCGACTTTGCTACTCGTGATATCAACCACTTAGGTTTACCGACTCCCGATACCCGATGTGCCGAAACTCTGATGCACATGTGTGGGTTGACTTTTCCACCTCCTATCACTTCTATCGGGAATTCAGGATTCGTGGGATCACGAATCTTGATGTTGATGAATTCGGGACTCTCCTTTTCCCGATCCCTGATATAATATGCCACCTATCCTCCACTACTCCTGTCGTGGTCCCATACAATTCTCCCGTTGGGATATCGCGGATCACGATTCCAAACTGTCTAAGTATCCTGTTCTCAGGACCTCCGATATACCAAATCTCTACTCCTTCGAATCTCCTGACACACGTCCCAAACAATGGATGGTTCTAGGCTCATAGAGATATTGTGGATCGCGATATCGCAATTCTCGTTGCAACAACTTGGAGCTTCGACTCACGAATCCTCGATACATGATATCATGTGTAAATCTCATGGCTCCTGTGACTTGGATCGACGAGTCTACCCCTCCTGAGTCTCTAACCTTCAGACATTCTCACCATAACCTCCTTGCACCTCCACAAGATCCAACGGCCCTCGAAACTTCACTAAATCTCCTCAGGGGATTTCGACCGTCCATTCTTTCTTATGCAATCCATAAAATGAAGAGGTGTCTCTCCACAAGACTCGTTCACCTGTGCGTAACTTACGCCGCTTCCCTCAGACTTTAAATAGCAGCTTCCCTGTGCTTATCCTTCAGTGAATTCGAAGGCCTACTCTTCCTGAGCTTTTTCCAAGACCTTTAAGTTCTTAAAGAAAACTTCTTGCACACACTCCTTGCGGCAATCCTTCAACAACGTCCAAGTGTTGAAGCCTCTGACTCTAAGCACACCTGCAACAGAAATATTTTAACACTTCACTCAGGTTTGCAACCCTGAGACTCTTAACCAGCCTGCACACTCCTTGCATGGCTCCTGCAACCCATTTTCACTCTTGGGTGAATGAGAACAAAAGTTAAATATTTGAGCCTTCTGTCAACGCACTCCTTGCGGACAATTCGACTGCACTCCTTGCAGGAATTATCTGGCTCAAGTAGAGAAACAATTGAAACTCATACACTCACTCTCTCAGACTCCTATTCAATCATGAAATCAAATACACAACATATAAAAGCAAATGAATAACAGGAAATAAACATCCATGAGCATAACATCAATACACAGGGAATCAGACACAAAACCATGAAATTGAATCAATCTTCTTCTATTAATTCAACTATCAGTACATGGGTGTTCTTTATACAATTCTCTGCATGCTCTATTCTTCCTACTCCTGAATTATGTTACAATGATACAATGAGGGTGTCTATATCCGTTTCCCTCTTGGACTCTAAAGCTATCAAATCTAGAATTAAAATTTCTATCTACTTGCATTAACTATATTAAATGTCGGCTATCTACCTAAGGATGAGATATATCTGCTCAAGGTCCATTTCAATATACAAGTGCGCCTTATCTTAAATGACTCATTTAAGATCTGCACAACAGTTCCAAGGCATTTTCAAAAATTGGTGCTGTCTTGTCCAGCTGTCTCCCGCTTCTGCGCTGGCTCGCTTGATGTGCTTTCGATGCTCTTGCATCATATGTACAGAATAACTCTAGCCTTTTTAGTCACCTTAAGAAATATCTTTATGGTCTCAAGCAATATCCCCGATCTTTTGATGCAGGAGCATCATAAGCCGTCAAGCAAGCATGGAGGTGAAAGACAACTGGAAAGCACAACACGCATTTTTCACGTTTTGAAATGTTTTGAAAGCTTAAGGGAGCGGATATTAATGTAATAGATAGAAGGCGTACTTGTATATATGTCTGACTGTTGTAAACTGATCTTGAGTGATTCACTCTCATTTGTCGATGTAAAAGGCATTTAAGCCTAGTTAATGAAAGTAGGTAGGTTTGAATAAATGGATTAGACAGTTTAGAGAGCAGGAGGGAAAATGAATATAAACACCCTCACTCTTATATTATTGTATTATTGTCATTAGCATAGAACATAAGAAGAGAGTTGTAGTAGAGAGTTGAAGTGGAGATTCCATGTACAGGAGCTTTGAATTAATATATGAATTTCTGAATCAAATTTCATGGTGTTATGATGTTTTGTATTTATACATGGTGAATGGTATGCTCATGGTTGTTTATTCTCTCTGTTATGCATTTGTCTTAATACTGTGTGTATGTATGATTTCATATTAAATGTTGAAGTCTAAGAGAGAGAGAGAGAATGAGTTTCAATTGTTTATCTTCCTGAGTGAAAGAAGTTCTTGCAAGGAGTGTAGAGGAAGCATCCGCAAGGTGTGCGTTGATGAAGTTCTGAGTTTTACCTCAGAAAGATCAGGAGAGATACCGTTGTTCTCATTCCATTGGAAGTGCAGGTGAAGCATAGAAGCCGTGCAAGGAGTGTGCAGGCTGTTGGAAGTCTTAGGACTTACCAACTATGGTTAAATATTTAAGGACTTTTGTTGCAGGGAGTGCACAGAGTCGAGAGATCAAATACCTAGAAGTATTTGATAGAGTGTCGCAGGGAGTGCGTGCAAGAGTTATTTCAAGGCTCGAATTTTCTAGAGAAAGATCAGGAGGGCTAATGCATTTTGAAGTGTTGAAAGGGATATGGGGTCAAAGTCACCTCAGCAGAAGATAAGTTCCAGTCGAGGAACATTGGTTAAATTTTCATAAGTCTTCAAGGAGGAAACGAGCGGTCAAAATTCTCCGAGGAGAGCTCGCAAATTTGCAAGGACCATGGGGTTTGTTATCACTAAAATTTCATCCGCACATGGCGACAAGAACTCAGCATCATCAAATAGTAATGAAGTCATTCATGGCCCTTAATTAATCTCACAGCATTCAAAAAAGATCAAAAACTATACAAAGTAGTGAAAAATTGAAGAGCGCTTTGCAGAAGTTGGGTGCGCACGCACATGCGTAGAATAGAAATGTAGAATGTGTGCATACGCGCACGATGCGTGGCTATTAGCGCAAAAAGCCGCGCACCTGCTAAACGACGCATTTATGAATATGGTTGGCCTCCCAACCACTTATGGTTCAGCTCCCAAGCTGATTTGACCTCCAAATCCAGGTTGGATCCGAATGGTGGGATGGTCAAAGACCTAATAATTCCCTAAATGGCCTCTTTTCACACTACAAAGAAGTTACACAATAACCCAATGCAATGCTATAAAAAGACATGAATGCGCCTCATTTTCTCAAGGAATTTTAAGTAATGTTATGTTGCCTATATTGTTTTAAGGACTCCATCCTTGACAAGAGCACATTGGCACCATTTCATTGAGCAATCCACCTCTCCATTGAGTGGACTTGCAAGGAGTTCTTTCATCACCATTTTCATTTTTCTTGTTGTAAGGAGAGCAAGCTTGTGAGGGTCCAAGAGCCTTCCCTTGGAGGAATAAGTGACTCCTAGTCCCCTTTCTTCTTGGTGCTTTGATTTCATCAATAGATCAGCCTAAAAACATTGGTGACATGGGTCTTTTTGTGTTTATTATCTCTATGTCCCTATGCTTATGATTTTAGTTTGTATTAGTTTAATTATTTCTCATAGTTTTGTTTTTCTTTCTCTAACTCTTTCCTCTACAGTTGTCCTGCCCAGCAAGACCCAACTGGGCATGCAAGCACCTCCTATTTTCTCACCAAGGTGACAAAAGAGGCGCAACAGATTGGTGACTCCACTGGGGAAAGGTATCAAATTCCTACCTCATTTGGGTTTATTTTTCTCTTCTTTTAGTTTGTTTAACTTGCAGGTGCACTAACTGGCCTAGGCCGACCTGCCAACCATCCAATTCAAGGGAGAATTGAGAGAAATCCACTCAGATTTTCTTTCTCAGCTGCTTACCATCAGTGTGCGGGTATTCTATCCCATAGACGCGCATTGGCTGTGCATATGCTTAAGTAACAACTTTTCTCTGCGCGCATGCGCTTTCTGACTCATCTATGTCTGCGCGTCTACGCTCTGTGCGCCTCTGTCTGCACTAGGGGCCACGCATCTGAGAAATTTTTCACATTGTAAGTTGTTGGGATGTGGGGAAGGCCATTTGCCTTCTTAAAAATGATGTCAATCATGTCTTAAAAAGAAGCACCACACTTAGTCCCCTCATCATATAAAGTGGTTAGTCCAACACACATAGGCACTTAGGAGGATAAAATCAATTTCCCTTCTTTGCTTTTTTCCACATGGATGGCTTGTTGTGACTTATAATATAAGGTGGAAATCATTTTTAATCACATTTAACTCACATTGGTACTAGAAGTTGAGTTACAATCGCTTAGTATGCTCTTCTCCCGTGCCTTCAAGCGACCTTGAGAAATCAGAAAAAGATTGTGCAACAAGTTCACCTCCCTTAACAAAGTTTAAAACCTTTAGGAGAGGACAACGACCCTTCTTGGGACCCCTCTTAGTTTTCTTTTTCAAACACATCTTAATATTGTAACAGGCCCATACATGCCCACATGCTACAAAGATAGGATAGTGTTCAAATTTTTGCTTTCTTAGATCAAAACACTAGGGAAGTTTAAATGTTTGTAACAGGCCCATACATGCCCACATGTTCAATCTAGGATGGTTTCAATATTTTCTTAGATTACATCACCATAGGGAGTTTAAAGGATAGTAACGGACCCACATGTCTACATGCTAGCTTCCTAGGGCTTTTGAATTATGCAAGGTTGTACCAAAGGCACTTAGTTAATTAGGTAATCAAACTCTTGTAAGGACCAAGCGAAGTCCACATGCAGCAAGGTGACATCTAATTCACTAAGAAATTGGCACACTTTCACTCACACACAAAAGTCACTTATCACTCACATAGCTTCTTCTTGGAACGTGGAGGTCTAAGTAAGTTTCCTCCAAAAGGGATTCCGAAAATACCCCATCCTTTCTTGACGAGACTATCCACTCCCATTTTTAATCAACGAGGTTGGTTTACACCGCCAACCTCCCAAAACAACTACATCTAAAATCTTTCTAAAAACTCACTAAGTTTTCCTCCACAAGAGGTGCCAAAGAAATTTTTTAGTCTAGGTAGGATTTTGGGGATAGGCATCCAAATAACTCCCCGTTATCTGGTTCTCACATTATCGAAACATAGAGGTTGTCAAATAGGGAACTGAAAATCCTCCAAGTCAAGTGTTCCAATCACCATAAGGTAGGGAGATACCCGTGAAGGGTTGAAGGCCAAGGTCCGATTGTTCTGTGTGTCCCCCCTTGAGGCACCCACCTCTTGGACGGGATCCAGCCCATGACCCATTTCTTAGGCCGAAAATCTAAATGTCGCACTTTGACCGAGGTACCTAGTGGCCAAATTTAGGACATATACCCAGGTGGAAATTGTGGGTTGAAATTGCACCTTGATTGGATTTTGCATGGCTATTGGGAAATATCTCTAGCTCTTTCGGGATATGCCCCCTCTACCCCTCATTATAACCAATTGTTTCATCCTTCACTATTTTCTCTTCCAGTGACTTCAGACCCCACTGTTGAGTACTATTGGAAGGTCCAGTGCTTTTTGAGAGGAAGGACGTTACGTCTTCTAGGACATGAGAATTTGCTTTCTTTTGATTTCCCCATGCAGACAAAACCCACTTACCCATATATATGCTTCTTTCTCATTTTATGTATGATGCACATCTGATTACAATTTGATTTGGATATATATATTATGTAAACATTCAACGCAAAGGATTTTGTTTCTATATTTCTCTCACCACTTATTGTACATATTCACATATCTATTCTGACATCATAGGGGAACCACAGAACCCCCATTGTTCAAGACGCTTGCTCAACCTCCCTCCTATATTAGGGGGAGTAACTAGTCGTGCCCGCTCATCGACACCTCCTTCACACACTCCTGTGAGTGCTACTATCTTAGGATCAATTTTTCTTGGTTCTACATTACTTGGGTATACTTCCCAAGGTCACCCGTTCACTCGCTCTCCTTTACACGGAAGCGGGGGACCCACTTCCTCTCAAGAAGGGAGCACCAACCCACCTAGCCCCCATCAAGGGTCAGGTTCAAAACACACTATGGTCGGAGCTAATCCTCCCCCCCCCACTAAAGATGCCATACTTGGCCTCTCTCAACATACCGGATCTCACCAAACTTACCAATGATCCTATATTACATGACCCTACATGGCCTGCAATGCCAACAAAAATCCCTTCAGACATACCAAAGTTTGAAGGAAAGGCAGGCGATGATCCTGCCAACCATGTCATGAACTTTCACCTATGGTGCTCCTCCAACAGTATTATGGATGATTCCATCAGATTGTGATTGTTTCAATGTACACTCACCGGCCCATCGGCCAAATGGTATGTCGAAGAAAAATAGGGGTCCCACGCGACCTTTGAGTCATTGGCAAAAGAATTCTTGACCTTGTTCCAATTACCCATCCTCCACGACAATGGTCTAGAACTACTGTCTAAATTCAAACAAACCTCAGCCACACACATCGCTGACCACATTCATGAGTGGCGTAGGCGACGTAGTTTGTGTAAAGCAGAAACCACCAAGCAACAGTGTCTCGACTGGTTTCTTAGATCACTTGTCTCTCTCCTTGGTAAGGATGTAGCTTCCACCTTCCCTCAATCAAAAGAGGAAGCCATCAGCAAAGCCCAATAGTATGACCTCATCTATGCACAGTCAAGGTACTTATACATAGTACTTCCTGATCTTCCAAAACCTGTGCCATTTGGCCAAGACAAACCTGGGATGTCTCATTCAGCAGGCAGACTAATAGGTGCCACCACACACCATGGTCCACAACCCCAACCACCACCGATGTATGGAACACCTCAATGCCTACCAACATATGGGGGCACTCCTTATTAACCCCCACCCCCTTATCAACAACCATACCCTGTTGCTATACCTCCACCCATCAGTGGACCCCCACTGGCACCTCCCATACATCCACCTATTCCCACAAATAGTGGTACTCCCTTAACATCAGCTTATAGTACTAGTGAAAGCACTACACCTTCCTATGTACCTTATGGATCGGTACCACCACAAAATCCATACTTCCCATTTCTTGGTCCTCCACAACCCATGGCTCCCCACATCCACATGCGGGGGTAAATTTTGTTCAACCTTCCACTGCTCAAAAATACCAAAATTTTGAACAGTTGAATACAGCCAACCCAACTCATCCATCGAACAATGCCAAGAATAAAGGATAGAACAGGAATAACAACAACCCCGGTCAAGGCGGGAATCAACCCCCACAACACCAACCAACTAGAGGCAACCAGAACCAAGGGAACCAAAACCCCCAAGGGGGAAATAATAACAAATGCCAAGGGTGAAATAATGTTAAAACCATCTTCCCTTGTTCCCTTTGTGGTGAGTTCGGTCATTACACTCACCATTTCCCCCAGATCATTGATTTCAAACAGTTGAAAGACTCGGGTAGTCTTCCCCATTCTCCTGCACAAATTACCCCTCAACAGGCACCACAACAATACGTGCAACAACCCCCTCCCGTCATGCTGCAAAATCCTATTCCACATCAAGGTGTGATAAACACCTAGAAGGACACACAACATCCCCCACCCCAGGTGGGCCAATACCACAACCCAAACAATTCAGTAGAGCATACAATTCTACTCACTAGTCAGGAAGAAATCCTTCTACAAACCCACAATCGTCAGTATCATACCCCTGCTAAGCATGTTCCCATCTCTCCAGAGACAAACCTTACACCAACGAGACCCTCGTTGGTGATCCCTCACCCTTCCGCCGAACCACCACTACACATCTCTCGCATCCCTTTGCGCAGGAATGTCCACAACCCACAGGCTAGGGCAGCTCATAACTATAGTTTGGTAGATGACTTAGCACAATCCCCGGCTGCCATGTCAGTCTTGGAAGTCCTCCAGACTTGTCCTACGCAGTGGAAATCTCTACTTTCCACCTTGGGGGCAGTTGACCCTATAGATACTCGACTCATCACCTTTGATCTCGACAGCGGAGAACCTTGTCTTCCCACCTTGATCGCTTTTCAAATACCAATAAAAATATGGAACATCACAGTTCATCGATGTATCATTGATGAAGGTGCGTCTACATGCATCATGTCCAAAACCATATGGCAGAAACTTGGTTCCCTGGAACTCATACCCTCCGCCATCACATTACGATCTTATGACGGACGACCATCCTCTCCTAAAGGGCTCTTCCAAAATGTCCCCGTTGAACTCGAGTGCAAGACTATTCTCATTGATATTGAAGTTATCGACGCCCCGCTCGATTATAATATCATGTTCAGTCGTAGCTACATGTACACTATGAAGGTAGTGGAATCTTCCGTCTTTCGGACAATGATGTTCCCCCACAATGGGAATATCGTGACCATCGACTAAGTCTCACATTATGAGCCTAACCCATCTACCAAACTTGATAACATTCTTCCTCTCATCCACACCAACCAAGACACATATCCACTCATCAAGATGGGTCCTGGGATTTTCAAAGATCCATCCTTGTTAGGAACGTACCACGGAGCACCACCACTCCTTCATCCTACTAATCAGGTATGTTTCATATCATCTAACATAACTCACACAGAAGATGCTCTTCCTCCTCAGGAGGCTTCAGTCATTCCTGACGTCCCAATAGTCGTAGAACCACTCCTGTTGGAGCCTCCTGCGCACTCGTCGACCTCAACAGTCCATGAATCCACATCCCCTCAAAGGCATAATCCCATCTGGGAGACAGTCCCCCAACCCCTCACCCAAATTCCCTTCTTTTACCCTCCAGCAAGTATCGAATATTTTCAAGTAGCCGCAACGCTCACACTACCGAATATGGTGTTAGCAATCCCAGTTTGGTATTTACACCCACCAGAGATGGTCCCTTGACCATCCCTTCCTCCACAAGAAGGACTTCCCATGATGATTCTCGTCCTTACCCCCACCACCCCCCCACTCACTAATCTCCCAGCTATAGCTGGGGGCAGTAGAAAGAAGAAAGAGCCCACCACTCCAATTCCTCCATGCATCCCACCACCTTGCGCACTATGTGAGAAATAGGGCCACCAAACCAACAATTGTGCATCGCTACCTGAATTACGGAATTTAATCCCCCTCAATAAAACTCCCACAACACCCTCCACTAGTGCTAGTCCCACCACTACCACCAACCCTTCCAGTAGTAAAGGGTTGAGGACCAAATACGCTTGTGCTATCTGTTCGGAGTATGGCCATTACACCCATCATTGCCCAGCACTGCCACGCTTTTGGCAGACACTGGCCGCTGTGCGCCAGAACTTCCAAAACAACCCATGCCCTGCTACGTCCTCTTCAACAAATATCACTGACATTCGTTATGTCACCACTTCTGTCAATGAACGTATGAGACGCCCTTGCTCTCTCTACGATTCAGTAGGTCATTTTACATACCAGTGTCCTATGATCATTGAATACAGGCAACATCAATTGGCCCTGCTTCACCGACCTGCAGAGGCGATAATTTACCTTACCTCGTCACTAGAGGATCTTCATGTCATTTCTCCCGAGCCCGAGGTACTCCCAATGCCTCCATGGTTCTTAGATGACATCTTTGAGGATTTACCCCGTAACTCCCCCACTTATCCTACTCATTCCCCTATGGACACTCTCCAGCCAACCACCACGGGTACCCCTCAGTACTTCAATATATGGTTTATGTCAAGTGAACCCTCCCCATATCCTAGTATTGTTCTCCCGCTTCTTCATCAGGGGGAAACCACACTGTCACCGAGCTCACTCTTCATGACCCCTTCTATTCCCAGCATTTCCAATACGATGAGGAAATAATCAAAGAGCTAAACCACCCAGACTCTCCCTGGGATGCGCTACATCACCGTGCACTCTTGTCTCCACAAGAAGCCCCCATGCCTCCTAACCAAAACCCCATTTATGCAATCGAAACCAAATATTTTATCCCATCAGGGCCTATCAACTGGTTCAACAATCCCATTCCTACCCCTGATGCATTTGAAGAAGGAAACATGGCCAACATTTCCCCCACCATCAAAATCGACATTTCCATTAAAAATGGCATCATCAAAGAAATCATCATTGGAGCTACTTGCACTCCTCAGGAAATCGATGCATATAAATCCCTCTTCCATGAATATAGGGATATTTTTGCTTGGTCATACATGGAAATGCCTGGTCTCGATCCCTCCATTGTCGAACATTGCATCGACACCTGGCCTGACATCACACCAGTTCACCAAAAACAACAACCACTACACCCATCCAAAGCCGCGGCTATCAAAGCCGAAATTGACAAATTACATGCTCCCGGGTTTATTTACCCCATCGCTTATACCTCATGGGTTTCCAACCCTGTACCCATCGACAAAAAATAGGGCACTATCCACATTTGCACAGACTTTCGCGATCTCAATAACGCATGTCGAAAATACAACTTTCCAACGCCTTTCATCGATCATATTATCGATGATTGCACCAACCACGAGGCTCTCTCCTTTATGGATAAATTCTCTAGCTATAACCAAATCCAAATCCACCCAGTCGATCAGTATAAAACCGCATTCACTACCCCGTGGTGTACCTTTGCATACTGTGTCATGCCTTTCGGCCTAAAAAATGTCGGCGCAACTTTTTAGCGAGCGATGACATACATCTTCCACGATCTGGCTAAAATCATCCTCGCCTACTTGGATGACCTCACATCTCGATCCAAGAAACACACCCAGCATCTTGATGATTTATGAATCATCTTCCAATGGTGTTGTCAGTACAACATCCACTTGAATCCTCTCAAGTGTGTGTTCTGTGTCACCGCAGGGTGCCTCCTCGGTTTTATTGTTTCCCAAAGTGGTATTACCGTGGACCCCCTCAAAGTCCAAGCCATCACCAAAATTCCACCTCCATGAAATTTATGGCAACTTCAGAGTCTATAGGGCAAAGCTAACTTTCTCAGATGCTTTGTCCCAGATTATGCCATATGCGCACATGGCTTCTTTCGCTTACTACGTCACGACATCCCATTTCACTGGAATGACCATGCCCAATAGTCCTTTGATGATCTTAAAGTAGCGCTTTCAAATGCACCTTTAATTAGTGCACCTGACTATAATCACGACTACATCCTCTACGTATCAGCATCAGCTGTATCAGTAGCCGGCGTCCTCGTCCAGCTTGGAGATGAAAATCATGAACATGTCATTTATTACGTTAGTAAGAACCTCTCAGGACCACCCTTGAAGTATAAACATGAAGAAAAACTTGCTCTTGCAGTTGTCCTTGCAGTCCAGAAACTGCGCCATTACATTCTGCTTTGCACCACAAAGGTCATCGCAGATTCCAACCCTATGCAGTACTTTCTCAGCCATCGACAAGTTAACGACAAAATCGCTCGATGGATCATTATCCTTCAGGAGTATGACCTCGAGTTATCAACACCTAAGAGTAAGAAGGCCCTCGTTCTCGCCGAACTTGTCACAACCCTCCCCTCCAACACCACCAGTGCCCCCATCAATACTGAATTTCCCGACGAACACCTCTTTTACATTACTTCGGATGATCCTTGGTATGACGACCTTCTCGTCTACCTCCAAACTCAAAATTTCAGTAACCACCTCTCACGGGATGACCGTCGACGTATTCTCCATCAGGCCCCCCGCTACCGTCTCATCGGAGATATCCTATACCGGCGGGGAATCGACACCATTCTTCATCGATGCCTGACTATTAACGAGGTTGATCGAGTCTTAAACGACTGGCACATCGGTGCATGTGGGGGCCATCTTTCGGGTATATCCACTGCTCAAAATATTATTCGAGCCAGTTACTTTTGGCCTACCTTGTTTCATGATTGCATTCATGGCATGAAACGATGTAAGCAATGTTAGCTCTACGCCAAAAAAGCCCAGGCACTCCCCGCTCTTCTCCACCCTGTCATTACTGCCGGACCTTTTTGTAAATGGGGCATCGACTTTATGACTTGTAATCCACCCTCCAACAATGGTCACAAATACATCATTGTCTTCGTTGACTACTTCACCAAATGGGCCGAAGCTATGCCCACTTTCAACAATACCGCTGACACTGCAGTGCGTTTTTTCTTTAACCACGTCATATCCCATTTTGGAGTACCCCTCCAACTTGTTTCCGACCATGGGAAACACTTGGAGAATGAGATCTTCTTCGAACTCTCATCTCGATTAGGCTTCTCTCACGAGTTTGCCTCACCATATTACCCTCAGTCAAATGGACAGGTCAAGGCAGTTAATAAAGTCCTCAAGACCATGTTACAATGCAAAGTTAATAAACATAAAACCAATTGGCATCATATGTTATTTTCTACGCTATTGGCTTATCGAACGGCTGTGAAGACCGCTACTGGTTTCACACCATTCCATTTAGTCCATGGGGTCAAGGCAACTCTTCCCATCGAGTGCGAAATTCCCACCTTACGCACCGCAATTGAGCTATTACCTGACACTGCTCCAATGTAGCAGCACTTGCTGAACTTGGAGTCTCTGAATGAAGATCGTTGATCTTCCTTACAGAACAACGAGGTAGCTAAAAAACGATCCAAGGCTACCTTTGATCACTATGTCAATCTTCAATCATTCCGCGAAGGAGACCTCGTCCTAGCTTATGATATCGCTCATGATACCTTTGGCCACGGCAAGTTCGAATCACTTTGGCATGGCCCTTACATCATCCAACATTGCCTCACCAAAGGCACATACATCTTGGCCTCCATCGAAGGCCTCTCTCTCAAAGAACCCGTCAATGGGTTGTATCTCAAGAAATTTTATGCTTAAATGTAGTCATTCTACCTTAGGTTATTTTTTTTTCTAGCGGTTTTAATCTTTTTTCTCCTCCCCTCTCGTCTAAACTATCCTTTGTGCTATTGACATATGCTTCCACCACCAACCTACCACATTGTTTACGCCGACGGTGCCAACCGTTGGACACAAAATCTCGCTTGGGCTGCTTGGGCTCTATACACCCCCTCACATGAAATGCTCCATTCAAGCGGCATATGTTTGGGGACAACAACCAACAACCAAGCCGAATACACTACTGTCATTGGCCTCCTGGCCAACGCCCAATGTCATCATATTCGTCACCTTAGCATCTTCCTTGACTCTCAACTAGTCATTCTCCAGCTCAACAATGTATACCGTGTACACGATCCGTGCCTCTTTCACAAATACCTGCAGGTTAGGCTGTTATCTCGACATTTTGATTCCATTACATTTACACATATTCCAAGACAATTGAATCAAATCATAGATACCCTAGATAATATTGTGTTAGATTGGCATATATCACATCAAGCTACACATACATAAACATGTCACAAAGACCTGTCACAACATATATATAGAATAGACGTACTCAACAAAAACATCAGCATAAACATGTAGACAACATCAAGATTTCAAAAATGTATACTCATGCATATATATAAAGGCTCACCAGGCCATCTGAATGTTTACATACAAAAATACATGTATCCGCAGGCCAATGCAACACCTCGATATAAAAATGGGCTCACCAGCCTATATACAAAAAAAAATATATACATCATGCACCACTCATGGTGCCTCTATCGCCCCACCACCTGCTCCTCCCTCAAGCGGTGGCGGCCCACCACCACCTGTCCCAGGTGATGGTGGACCACCCACAGGACCCTCCTGCGTCAGGGGTAGGCATCCACTCGTCATAGCAGCAAGCATTACTTCTCATCGCACTATGTCCCACCATGATGGCAGTACCCCTACACACTGCTCTAGGAAACTCTCATCCTGGATGCATGTCCACATGCCCTCAGGCACATCCTGCAAAACCATCTCCAGACAATGGCGTATATCATCAAAATATACTACGGCCACTGCCAGAGGAGCATGTGATGGCCCCGCACTAGGGTCATCGAACCAGCGCCTCCTCGCTACCCTCTCAGGCTCAGCTGGTCGCCCTGTGGCATCATCCTGCCGACGTCTCTCTCCATGCGGTAATCTCTCAGGTTCTTGACGAGCCGGCGCTCTCTGCATCTCCACCTCACACCCGCGAGGTGCCACATCTGCACATGCAAAAAGCAACAACAACAGATAGTATCAGCATCTATATCATATACATATGGACTGATATCTTAGAAAACAACATAAACCAAAACATGCACACCAATACTAATCATAGCTCGATGGTCAAACAACTCCCCTGGAGGTAGCACCATGTCCGGGTCACCCCGAAAGTCCACCCCATCATAGGGGTACCGCAGTACCACCTGCGGCATATGCCGCCATATCCATGTCGCGTCTTCCTAAAATAAGTGGCCACCTTTGCCACCACCATGACGAAAAAAAACAGTCGACCACTGCCTCAACCGCGGCTCACGTGCCCCTGACATCTCCAGTAAAACCCTCAGGCGCAACATCGGCACCCTCTCTAAAAACCAGGCCACTAGGATGGACCCGAAAGCAAACTCTCCTCCATCAGTGGACTGACAGTGGTCCAACTGTGCCACCATCCTAGCATGAAGCATCGCCCCCCAAGTGAACCGCTCGCCAGCCAACACTCTCTCTAGCACCAACAACTGGCCACCACTAATCCGCTGGGTCGCAAGTGACCCATATATCCGAACAATCATCATCGCTATACAACGATGTGCCAGAGAGTCTATCGCAACGATACTCACCACAGTCCCAGACATAAAGTCCAACCTGAGCAGTATCTTTGGCCAACCTCGGCAAGCAGAGTAGTCCTCGGTAGCACCGACTCCGTCAGTAGGGGCGCTCCCCAAAAGGGGAGCCTATTTAAGAAATAAATATCCTCCACTGCAGTGATGGGGATTACCGAGTCACCCACGCATGTTGGGCCCACACCCCCTAAAAACCCTTGTACGACCCTCCGTACAAACCCTGCCCAAAAATTGAAAACCTATTTCTATGCAGGATGCTCAGACCAGTAACCTGATACTCACAGATCATCAATTGGATGCCTCGTTCTCCCCGAATCTCCAAATCTCCTCTGAAAACTGCTTGTCCAGTCACTATTGCAGCAGGTACAAATGAGGTGGCAATGTGGGCCCTACAGCTATATATAGGCCTTTTTTCCAAACTTCCACTCACCATTCCGGGAGCCTAAGGTGTCCATTTTTCAAACCGTCTTCAGCCATGGGATCAACATCCCGTCACCTACATCATAGCATTCCCTGGGTTTCTTTTCATCCTGAGCACCCGGGGTGCCTTTTTTTCATATCATGGTCAGGTACGCACGCGCATAGTCACATTTATCAAAGACATGCTCATATCTTAGATTCTCTTTAGATATTGTTCACTTTGGGTATTTGGTTTTTCATGTGTGTAGGAACATGCTCATCACCCATCGGCACAACCCCTTCAGGTATATACTCATCACTGGCATGTAGTCTTTCCCGCTGTATTGCATTTTACATTTCCAGTCACACCCTCTGATATTGGCCTCTAGGATTCCCATTCCCGGCTCTGTAGTACCCACGCCTCCATTTGCATCTTCGGTGCTGTACTCGGTAGCATTCTTACCCACATGAGTTGTCCCATTCATAGCACCTTTTGCCACTTTTTGACACTCATGTTGTTTTTTCATTACCCTTTAGGGATGGGAGTCCCGATAGTCTTTCATCATGACATGAATCAACCACATACTCCTTCTCCTCATTTTTCTAGCTTTCCCACACGGACTCCCAGCTTATCTCTTTACGGTTCTATTTTTTACCTGCACCTCCGCAGTATCATGAACCCTCCATTTCATCCACAATCCGTTTGCCCATTTGAGAATCTACCTTCATTTCACCTACCTCATACAGAAACTCACCAATGGGGCCCTCACCCTTCATCAGTTTTCCAAAGCACATTATGCCCTCCGTGGGCCACCCATATCACACTGGGGCACCCGTTTCTGTATTTGTACATTTCTCCCCAATTATTCATTATTTATTGTACAAACGCTCGTTATTTCTAGTCATTACATTCTATTTTTGTCGTCACGTTTGGAGACTTGCTTCCTTCATTTTTGGCCACACGCAACCCATGTCACCCTCGGTTGGAGCATTACTTATCATCTACCATTGTCGGCATCATCCATCTCTTCAGAGAACCTCACATGTCACTTACTTCTAACCTATGAATTTGTTCACCATGTCCCACCTCTGGCACAACTTATCACTGGTCCTGTCGTCCCCCTGACACTCAACCTCGTTACATGGTTACATCCACTTTTTATCTCATACATCCTCCAACCAAGGGAAGTCTTGAGTCTTCCCACTTCTTGACTTCATCCATGTACCTCTTCCACTTCCTCACCTCAGTAGATTTCACGAAGCCCTTTGCTTCTGGGAGTCACGTCCCCTTTTGTTGACATCAACACCATTTTCCGGAAGGGCGACAGTATCTTGATTCTCATTCTCCATTCAATGATAGATCTCGGACGGCACAAGGTGAAATACCATTGCTCCCTGCTGTTGTTGACCCCCATAACATTCGATGCCAACACTTTCTCATGTTATGGTGGGTCTTACTTTGCGACTATTGCAGTTATTTTTATCATTTTCTGAAGACCTCTAAACTTGGTAGGGCCATCAATGCCCGCATCATCGCTAATACTTATTACCGCGATCATTACCTATTATTCAGAGTATGTTCCTTTGCAGAATTGTCTTCTTCCTTTATCATTACCGCCCCCAAGGGCATTGCAGTTGTCTACACCAATACTTCAGTCATCTTTTTTCAGAGTTACATAACATGAGCATGGGGCATGCCCGCCTCCTTTGTACACGGTTTTCTATTTTGTGCACCTCATAGAAGGTCGGGTCCTACTGGTTCCTTTTTTTCTCCAACAGATCGCTCTGAACGATCCCACTATTTCTCTATCTTACAAAAACATTCTCAGTAGAAGAAACATTGATGGATTTCGGCTATACATATGCTCCTAACCTCATCCATCAGGGGGCATCTGTTATCACTGAAATTTCGTCCACACATGGAGACAAGAACTCAGCATCATCAAATAGTAATGAAGTCATTCATGGCCCTAAATTAATCTCACAGCATTCAAAAAAGGTCAAAAACTATACAAAGTAATGAAAAATTGAAGAGCGCTTTATAGAAGTTGGGTGTGCGCACACATGCGCGGAACAGAAACATAGAATGCGCGCATACGCGCATGATGCGCGACTGTTAGCACAAAAATCCGTGTACCTGCTAAACGACGCATTTATGAATATGGTCGGCCTCCCAACCACTTATGGTTCAGCTCCCAAGCTGATTTGACCTCCAAATCCGGGCTAGATCTGAATGGTGGGCTGGTCAAAGACCTAATAATGCCCTAAATGGCCTCTTTTCACACTACAAAGCAGTTACACAATAACCCAATGCAATTCTATAAAAAGCCATGAATGCACCTCATTTTCTCAAGGAATTCTAAGTAATGTTATGCTGCCTATATTGTTTTAAGGACTCCATCCTTGACAAGAGCACATTGGCACCATTTCATTGAGAAATCCACCTCTCCATTGAGTGGACTTGCAAGGAGTTCTTTCATCACCATTTTCATTTTTCTTGTTGTAAGGAGAGCAAGCTTGTGAGGGTCCAAGAGCCTTCCCTTGGAGGAAGAAGGGACTCCTAGTCCCCTTTCTTCTTGGTGCTTTGATTTCATCAATAGATCAGCCTAAAAACATTGGTGACATGGGTCTTTTTGTGTTTTTTATCTCTATGTCCCTATGCTTATGATTTTAGTTTGTATTAGTTTAATTATTGCTTATAGTTTTTCTTTTCTTTGTCTAACTCTTTCCTCTATAGTTGTCCTGTCCAGCAAGACCCAATTGGGCATGAAAGAACCTCCTATTTTCTCACCAAGGTGACAAAAGAGGTGCAACAAGGTTCAATGAAGTTGTGAGGAGGTTAAGCACTGTATGAATCCACCCTTCTGAAGGTGAGACTCAACGTGGACTATTGACCGTGATAGTGAAGCTGTCAGATCATTTCATAATTTGAGATTTCAAAGTGTCAGGGGGATGGTAATCGGAGGCTTGTTCAAGTCCCAAAAGTTGGGAAGAGGGATAGGTGGTGAGATTTCATGTCAGAGATAGAAATTATTTGAGTGGACAGGAGGTGTATCTTCGTCAAATAGGCAAAGTCAAACCTTATTGACCGTTTCAGGGGTTTTGAGGTCGAAGGGTCGGGAGCCTCGCATCTGGATTCACAAAGTCGTGAAGTCTGAAACCCTGATGAAGTGAAAAGTCTATTGGGAAGCCAACCTTTGCTAGACACTTCAGAATTTGACATTTCTGGTGTCGAAGGTTGTAGAGACAGGAACTCTAGACAACAGGGATTGCAAAATCGTGAAACCCGAAGTCCCGGTTCGGTGAAGGGTGTGATCTTATTGGGATCGGAACATTTGAGTGGTGCTTCATGGTTATCACATGGGTATACTCATAAGGACCCGTGGATACACCATCGAGGGTGTGTGGGATTCCCCGTGGAGGAATCGAAGAGTCAATTAGACTTAAGGGGCAGATTTAGAATGATCCTGAGCGGATATCGGCCTGAGGATTTGGGGCTCTGCATCAATTGTGGTATCGTAGCATAGAAAGAGTTCTTTTATTTCTGTATCAGAGAAAAGAGGAACATTCTCATCCATGCCACCAAGAAGAAGAGACAGACCAATGCCTGATCCAACAGTTGAAAGGGAAATGCGTGAACTACGTGCTAGGCTTGATGCCATGGAAACAACACAGAGGCGCATAGTTGACACTGGGGATATCAGCGAGGCTGACAGTGAAAATGAAGTTGGACATAAAGAAGAAGAATTCACAGTCGAGGATGCTGCAGATGAATGCCTATTTAGGTTTGTCGCAAGGATAGGTGCTAGGGAAAAGATGGAAATTCCCATGTATGAGGGAAACCTGGATGTTGAAGAACTTCTAGAATGGATTAGAGCTCTAGGTAAATACTTTGACTATGAGGATGTCAAGGAAGATAGAAAGGTCAAACATGTTGTCACTAGACTTAGAGGGCATGCAACATTATGGTGGGATGAACTGCAAGCTGACAGACGTTGCAAAGGCAAGCAAAAAATTAAAAGTTGGGATAGAATGGTTGCGAATATGAAAGCCAAATTCATACCCAAGGATTATCAAATTACTCTGTTTCAAAGGATGCAAAATTTGAGACAGAAGCTGATGTCAGTGAAAGAATACACTGAAGAGTTCTACAAGATAAACATTAGAGTAGGTCATCATGAAAGTGATGATTAAAAGGTTTCCAGATATATGAATGGTCTGCGATATGGAATTCAATATGAGATGAGCATGATGATCATTCAAAATGTAGAAGATGCTTATTAGATGGCTTTGAAAGATGAAGAGAAGCTGAGCTGAAAGCAAGGTCAAAGAGGCTGAGGCAGAAGTCAAGCCAGAGGCAAAACAATTTCCCAAGACAAAACTCTGAAATCTAAAGAAGAAGGGAAGAAACCTCAAAATCAAACTGAGAGAGGAGGAAGCTCATAGAGAGGGCAGTATGCTGATAGAAATACTTTTCCTCAAGCCAGAGGAAGAGGAAGAGGTCGAGGCGGTTAAGTGAAGTGTTTTGTCTATGGGAAAAATGGACATAAATCTTATGAGTGTCCAGACAGAAAGAAAGATGGTGGTGAGACTCACATTGTCGAAGCTCAAGGATGGAATGTTGAGGCAGAATATGCTCAGGGTGGAAGATCCTTAATGATGAGAAAAGTTCTCTTAATGCCAGAGAAAGAGGCAGAGAACCCAGCCCAAAGAAACAGTCTGTTTCAGACTAATTTCAATACAAAAGACCGAGTATGCAAAGTCATCATGGACAGTGGTAACACAGAAAATCTTGTTTCTACAAAGATGGTAGAAAAGTTGGAGTTGGAGACTATCGTACATCCAAGCCCATACAGATTTTCGTGGCTACAAAAAGGACATCAGGTAAGTGTCACTAAACAATGTTTAGTTGAATTTAAAATAGGAGGATATAAGGATGAAATATTATGTGATTTAATTCCCATGGATGTTTGTCATCTATTGCTGGGTAGACTGTGGCAATATGATAGAAATTTGATTCATGACGGGAGAAAGAACACATACACCCTGGAGAAAAATGGGAGAACACACATGTTGCTGCCGATCAAGAACAAAGAAATGAAATCAGAGGTGAGCAACACTATACTTCTCATGAGTGGGAAGGAACTTCTTAATGAGGTTAAGAAGAAGGAAGATACACAATTTGTTGTGGTCAGGAAGCCTAGAATTTGTTTGACCAATACAAGAGTGGATGATTTACCAGAGGAAATCCAGAAGTTGCTGGAAGAGTTTGCTAATATAGTAGTGGATGAAGTACCTTGTTCATTACCACTGATCAGGAGTATAAGCCATCACATAGATCTTATACCTAGAGCCAGTTTACCAAACAAAGTAGTGTACAGATTGATGCCACAGGAGAATGAATAAGTCAAGAGGCAGGTCCAGGACTTAATGGACAAAGGATTGATTAGAGAAAGCTTGAGTCCATATGATGTTCCAATAGTTCTCAGCCCGAAGAAAGATGGAGGCTGGAGAATGTGTAAAGACTCAAGGGAGATCAATAAGATCACCATCATATAGAGATTTCCATTGCCAAGGATGGATGACTTGATGGATTGCTTGGGTGGAGCAAGATTGTTTTCAAATATTGATTTGAAGAGCGGATATCATCAGATTCGCATGAGAGAAGGTGACGAATGGAAGACAAAATTCAAGATGAATGAGGGGTTGTATGAATGGCTTGTCATGCCATTTGGTTTAACAAATGCACCCAATACTTTCATGAGGTTGATGAATGAAGTCTTGAAGGATTTCATAGGGAAATTCATCATTGTATATCTTGACGATATATTAATTTTCAGCAAGACAGAAGCAGAGCACTTAAAGCATTTAGCTACAGTAATGAGGAAGTTACAACAAGATAAATTGTTGATTAATATGAAGAAATCATCATTTATGAGGACATAACTCATTTGTTTGGGTTTTTTTATCTATGCAAATGAGCTGAAGATGGATCCAAAAAAGGTGAATGCAATTAAGAATTGGCCATCACCGAAAAGTGTATTTGAAGTTCGAATATTCCATGGTTTAGCTAGCTTCTATAGGAAATTCATTCGAAATTTCAGTGGGATTAGCGCACCAATGATGGGTACGGTGAAGAAAAGACATAAATCTTTTCATTGAACAGAGGAAGCAAAGAAGAGTTTCAACCTGTTGAAGAAGAAGATCACTAAGCAACCAATTTTTGTTTTGTCGGATTTCAACGAGACATTCCAGGTCAAGTGTGATGCGAGTGGATTTGTGGTAGAAGCAGTCTTGAGCCAAGATGATAGGTCAATCACATACTTTAGTGAAAAATTGAATGAAGCAAAGGTTAAGTACTCCACATATGAAAAGGAATTCTATGCGGTCATACAAGCACTGAAGAAATGGAGACACTATTTGGTTCCCAAAGAGTTTGTTTTGTACAATGATAATCATTCTTTACAATTTGTGACTCAACAAGAGAAGTTGAACCAAAAGCATGCTAAATGGGTTGAATACATGCATAATTTTACTTTTGTAATCAAGCATATTTCTAGAACTGCTAACAAAGTTGTTGATGCTTTGAGCAGGAAATGTTTGCCGATGCAGGAATTCAGAGTTAAAACTTTGGGTTTTGATAACCTCAAAGAAATTTATAAGGATGACCCAAATTTTAAGGAAGCGTATGAAGCATATGAGAATCCAGTTCTTAGGGATAGAAGCCAGTGGATTGAATATATGATCTAGGATAGATTATTATTCAGGGGAAATCAGTTATGTATTCCAAAATGCTCCACGAGGGAGAATCTGCTGAAAGAAAAACACAGTGGAGGATTGGATGGACACTTCAGTCATGAAAAACATTCACAAAGTTGAATGGCTTATATTTTTGGCCAGGGATGAGGACAGATATCAAGATATTTGTGGATAGATGCAGAATTTGTCAGCACATAAAAGGGAAAAGGAAGAACACAGGTTTATACTATCCATTACCCATACCTGATAGGTCGTGGGACGCAGTGAGCATGGATTTCGTATTGGGACTGCCAAGAACACAAAGAGGATATGACTCAATCTTTTTGGTAGTCAACATATTTTCCAATATGGCACATTTCATACCATGCCAGAAAAATAGCGATGCAACTAATATTGCGAATCATTTTTTCAAGGAAGTCGTCAGACTTCATGGCTTGCCAAGGAGTATAGTTTCTGATCGAGATACCAAGTTTGTGGGACATTTTTGGAGGCCTTTATGGAAGAAGTTGGGGAAATTTTTTTCATTTAGCTCAATGTATCATCCTCAGATGGATGGACAGACATAACTTTTGAACAAAATCTTGGGGGATTTGTTGAGGATCTTAGTAACTGAACACCATAGTCAGTGGGATCATATTCTGCCACAGGAGTAATTTTCTTACAATGATTCAATCAATAGAAGCATGGGGCAGAGTCCATTCTAAATTGTATATGGAATGCAGCCAAGGGGAGTTTCTGAATTGAAAGATTCGAAACAAAATGAATTCAAGAGTGCTAGTGCAGAGAATTTTGCAGAAGCAATGAAGGAGCTTCACAACCGAGTCAAGGAACGATTGCAAAATTCAAATCAAGAATACAAGGGCAGAGTGGATCAACACAGACGAGAAATTCAATTTGAAGTTGGTGATCTGATTCTTGCACATCTAAGGAAGGAGAGGTTCCCAAGGGGGACATATAACAACTTGAAGATGGAAAATATTGGACCATGCAAGGTCGTAAAGAAATTTGGGACAAACGCATATGAGATTGAATTACCCGATGGGATCGGAATTTCACCAATATTCAATGTTGTGGATTTGTACCCTTATAGAGCTGAAGAAGCAGGAGCAAAGGAAGAAGAGAAAGAGGTTCAATGGACTAAACAAATGCCTGTAGCTGAAAAGCCACAAATATAAATTATAATTGAAAAAAGGATTAGCAAGAAGACTAGGAGGAAAGAGTATTTTGAATACTTAGTCCAATGGAAAGGACATCCAGTTGAAGATGCCAGTTGGGAAGATGAAGTGGAAATTTAGAAGCATGGAAAGACCGTGCAAGAGCTCATGAACAGGAGTTCATGAAAACTTTCAAGCGAGGGAGTATGATGCAGGAGCATCGTAAGCCGTCAAGCGAGCGTGGAGGTGAAAGATAGCTGGAAAGTGCAACACACATTTTTCACATTTTGAAATTTTAAGGGAGTGGATATTAATGTAATAGCTAGAAGGCGTACTTGTATATATGTCTGACTGTTGTAAATAGATATTGAGTGATTCCCTCTCATCTGTCGATGTAAAAGGCATTTAAGCCCAGTTAATGAAAGTAGGTAGGTTTGAATAAATAGATTAGATAGTTTAGAGAGTAGGAGGGAAAACGAATATAGACACCCTCACTCTTGTATTATTGTATTATTATCATTAGCATAGCACAAAAGAAGAGAGTTGTAGAAGAGAGTTGAAGTGGAGATTCCATGTACAAGAGCTTTGAATTAATATATCAAGTTCTGAATCAGATTTCATGGTGTTATGATGTTTTATGTTTATACATGGTGAATGATATGCTCATGGTTGTTTATTCTCTCTATTATTCATTTGTCTTAATACTATGTGTATGTATGACTTCATATTAAATGTTGAAGTCTGAGAGAGAGAGAGAGAGAGAGAGAGAGAATGAGTTTGAATTGTTTCTCTTCCTGAGTGAAATAATTTCTTGTAAGGAGTGCAGAGGAAGCATCTGCAAGGTGTGCGTTGATGAAGTTCTAAGTTTTAACTCAGAAAGATCAAGAGAGATACCATTGTTCTCATTCCAGCGGAAGTGCAGGTGAAGCACAAAATCTATGGAAGGAGTGTGTAGGTTGTTGGAAGTCTTAGGACTTACCAACTAAGTTTAAATATTTAAGGACTGTTGTTGCAGGGAGTGCACAAAGTCGAGAGATCAAATACCCATAAGTATTTGATAGAGTGCCACAGGGAGTGCATGCAGGAGTTCTTTCAAGGCTTGAAGTTTCCAGAGAAATCTCAGGAGGGCTAACACCTTTTGAAGTGTTGAAAGGGAGATGGGGTCAAATTTTCCTCAACAAAAGATAAGTTCCAGTCGAGGAACATTGGTTAAATTCGCAAAAGTCTTCAAGGAGAAAATGAGCGATGAGAATTCTCCGAGGAGAGCTCACGAAGTTGTGAGGACCGTGGGGTTCAGTGAATATGTAAGGAGGTTAAGTGCTTAATGAATCCACCCTTCCATAGGTGAGACTCAATGTGGACCATTGACTGTGATACTGAAGTCGTCAGATCATTTCAGAATTCGATATTTCGAAGTGTTAGGGGGATGGTAATCGAAGGCTTGTTCAAGTCCCAAAAGCTGAGAAGAGGGACAGGTGGTGAGATTCCACATCAGAGATAGAAAGTATTTGAGTGGAATGGTGGCATGTCTTCATCAAATAGGTAGAGTCAAACCTTATTGACCATTTTGGGGGTTTTGAGGTCGAAGGGTCGGGAGCCTCACATCCGGATGAAGTGAAAAGTTGATTGGGAAGCTAACCTTTGCTGGACACTTCAAAATTCATCATTTCAGGTTTCATAGGTTGTAGAGATAGTAACTCTCGACAAAAGTGATCGCGAAATCACAAAACCCGAAGTCCCAGTTCGGCGAAGGGTACGATCTTATTGGGATCGGAAGATTTGAGTGGTGCTTCATGGTGATCACATGGGCATACTCATAAGGACCTGTGGATACACCATTGAGGGTGTGTGGGATTCCCTATGGAGGAAACAAAGAGTCAATCAGACTCAAGGGGAAGATTTAGAACGATCCTGAGTGAATCTCAGCCTGAGGGTTCGGGGGTCTGTGTCAGCTTGGTATGACAAAATGGAGAGCTTTCTTATTACCCCTAGATTATCTAGATGTCATTCTGATCCTAATGTCTATACCAAGAAAGTAGAAATCCATCTCATAATCCCTTTCCTTTATTTTGATGACCTTATCCTTACTAGTAGTGACTTAAAACTTTTAAACCATGCGAAAACCATCCTTAGGAAGAAATTTGAAATGACAGACTTAGGTTTTTTGCACTATTTCCTTGGCTCCCAAGTTTTGCAAACCAATGAATGAATTTTTCTTTCCCAGTCTAAGTATGCTTGTGACCTTATTCATCGCTTTCACATGGACGATTGTAAACCATCCCCTTCTCCCTTCCAGTCTGGAGTCAAGCTTACTGCCACATGTACTTCTCCCGAAGTTGATGCCACCATGTACCGTTAGTTAGTTGGTAGCCTCTTATACTTGACTCATACATGTCCTGATATTTCCTTTGTTGTTGGTATTGTTGCCCAGTATATGCAAAAACCCCAAGAAATCCATTGGAAAGAAGCTAAAAGAATACTTCTCTATGTTCATTGTACAGTTCAGTTCGAGATACATTACATTTCAGGGGGGAATCCTTTATTGGTTGGTTTCACTGATTCAGATTGGGCCAACGACCTTCATGATCAGAACTCTACTGCAAGTTATGTTTTCATCCTTGGTTAAGGACCTGTCACTTGGGCCTGTAAGAAGAAACATTCTATTGCACTTTCTTCAATAGAAGCAAACTACCGAGCAGTGATAAATGAAATTCAGGAAGCTTTGTGGCTTTGATAGATCCTTTCAAAGTTTGGATTCCAACAACAACATCCGACCAACCTTTGGTGCAACAATCAGAGTGTCATCAAGTGCACCAAAGACCCAGTTCAACATAAGTGTATAAAACACATCGAGCTACACATGCACTTCATCATAAATCTCATTCATGATCAAGTTATTGAACTACTCTTTTGCCCTACAAAATTTCAAGTTGCATACATTTTCACAAAGTCTCTTACAGAAGAGAATTTTTCCAAACTTCGATCTATGTTAGGAGTTCAAGAAGTTGTCATTAAGGGGGGATAGGCTCTAATTCCTCCTTCCTTCACCTATTGTGTCACCATTGTAAATCCTTCAATCCTATCTCAATTTGTTCTTAAGGGGGGATGTTAGGATATTTAGAAACTTAGGAGTTAGTTAAGATATACTTGGTCTAACATGTCGTTAGGTAAAAGTGTGTTTCTTATTGTGTTTATTTAGTATGCATTAGTATGCATTTGTAGTTAGGAAATATGACGGTCACAATATGTTTTCGACATAGAGTGATTTGATGGTTCATACTCTCCTCGATATTAATGACCATTGATCCATGGATAAACACCCTATTGGTCTATGATATCTATTTAAAGATCATGGAGGGTCATTTTCCAATGATTTATTATGAGAAACTCTCTTGTAAAATCTCTCTGTAATCTTTTTCTTTGAATTAATAAATTTCTCTAGGTGGCCACATTGGTTGGGGTTGTGGATGTTTCCTCGTAGGGGTTTTACCACGTGAAAACATTAGTGTGTTGATATTTGATCTGGTTATGTGAGTGGTTACTGAAGGTGTTCGTCCTCTGTTGGAAAACCTTTGTTGTTGAACACTAGTTGTAGGGAGTATCTCCCACTCTTCATAGATAGCAGGCCTTTGGCCCTTTGACATTATTACGCAAGTATAAAACTTCTCAGAGACACGAAGTACCAAATTATATCAACACTCTAGGATCTATGGTGGAATCCTATCCACCCTTCATTATAACAGTTGGGATCTATCCATGCTTGTTCGTAGCCTAAATTTGACAAGGAGGAGGTGGGTCCCACATTAACTCACATATTGTACAAAAGTTCCATGTGGACATTCCTAGTCACATCGCATCACCATGGCATATGCAGTCCCACCCAATAAAGGATTGACTCTTAAACAAAGGATTTTTGGTGCTTTGGCGTTTACCACGCCCTCCTATACATCAAATCTCATGGAGCCCCGGAGTCCCGAAGTTCCAGACTCTCTGAGAGGGTCCAACACATGCACTTAAATTAAGGTTTATCAAGGGATTTCTTTAATCCCACTAAGTAATTAATATCTAGCCTTCGAGCCAAACCCTAGATTAAATTCTATCTCGAACTCCCAAAGTCCTAGAATCCCTAAATTTTCATAGACCATCGATCTAAGATCCTTCAATATTCCCCTTGACCACTCAATTGAGGGTAGTGGAAGGATTGAGTAATCGAAAATAATAACCAACAACAAAAGGTATTCACTCCCTCATGACCACTTCGTTTGGTAACACTTTGGAAGGTTGAAAGGTTGGGGGGATTACAAGAGTCGTGAAGTCACAAACTCCAGCCAACTATCCGATCAAGTGAAAATTTCGGGTAGCATCCTCATTGTTGAACCCACAAGAGGACAAGGATGAGTATCTCATTGTTGATCTATGATCATTATCAATTATTAATGGAATACCCGTCATCGAAATATAGTAGGTGTTTAACGATAAGGAAGATACCATGATAACAGGTACAAGGCCAGTATTTTCTGGTCAAACCATCTGGTCATCGTTACAACAAGTTACCTTCGATGAAAATTGTAGGTTGTAGGGTTCCAATATCCAAGAGTCACGGACCTATGAAGTCCCAAATCCCATATGGATTAGCTCCTTTTGGGCATAACAAAGGGTTCTACGTCCTGATCATATGGGACTCAACAAGCCCTAGGAGATAAACTCTTGAATTTGTATCTGAGATTTGGTTAAGCCCACAGACTTGAGCATGAGGCCCATTGGAAGAATGGTTTGAAGGAATCAACTTTCATCTATAGAATGTGGAATTTATACTAGGGAAGGAAATATCAAGGGATTGACGAGCTTAGGACAATCTTGCAGATTCCATCTCAACTATGGCTTTGTGGATTCGATTCCTAGGTTAGTTCATTGGGGAAATTAGTGCATATACAGATTCAAATAGAGGTCGACTCTCCTTCTTCTCTGATTCCTTTAGAAAGTCGTTAATCATAGGTCTCATTTTCTAAGTATGATTAAATAGGAAGCCATTAACAAAAATTGATATTAAATCTCTACTTCAAACTTCCCATACCACTAGGCTATCAGGGCCACAAACTATATCATTTAATGAGATAAACAATCGTGCCATCATCTAACTCAATAAATTACATATTACAACCAAACAATCAAGGCACAATTAAAACTCAGAGTCACACTTATCTTAAACTTTGGAATTTAGTTGGAAACTACTGAAAGGGTTTTCCTTTTCCACCCAACCATAGGAATATTTATTCTTGGATTATTCCTCAATTGGCAACCCCCTATCTAGATAATGATTCCATGAGAGGGATTCTTCTTTATCTCTGCAACAACAAGGGACACAGGTTACTCTCATTTTCCCACGGGAACTTGACAGTCCAGTTTTCTATCCACCAAGCAAGGGAGTCTAGTGTGATTTCTCACTCAATCACTGCCATTTTGTTTATCATATTCATTATAAAACACTATCCAAGAACTCTTGTATATAGAACATTGTATTCATATTTTTCTCCTCATACCATTCATGTGTCTTCTCTCTATGCCTCTTCATATGCCCACAAGTTGCCTCTCTTTTCTTTCCTTTCCTAGCAAGATTTCATGGGTTAGGTCATGAAGTTTCATATGGTACTCTTCCCATATCCGTCATTGACTCTTAAGGATTACTTCCCAACTACCAGCCTGAATAGTAATTAATTTTTTATGGGAAAGCATATTGTTCTAGAGTTGTGCATTTATATCCAATAGGGTACCGGCCTGGTAGGGGTCAAATCACAATTACCGGCTCCCTTACCATCCCTGCTCATGCATCATGATCTATCTTGCAACCCTCTTTCAGAAGTCATGCCACTAATTTCCTTTCATTTAATAACAAAATATATATACATTAATTTACCATGGTAGGGTTTATTGTATGTCCAACATTCATATGGAAAATATGTCTATAGTTTTGTTCACAACAATAATAATATTTACAATTTGGGGGAAAGAAGGGTGTTACATCCTTATTCTTGTTGTTTTTATTTTACTCGGTTTTCTCACAAGTTATTCATCATTAATGATGTTTTGGATAAGTAGATGAATTCATATGTTATTTGTAAATAGTCAAGACGATCTTAATTCTTCGAATCAGGTTGGATGTTAATGTATACTTAATAAATAGTTTGACATCCGAGGAATTTTGGATCATTTTCTCATCCCTATTCCTTTGGATGTCATTCAAGATGAAAAAATACTTCTTTTGGTATACTTTTAGTTGTTCATTAATCAATATGGATTCATAATATTTTGTTCTTGCAAAACCTTTTCGATTTCCTCCTAGTGGAGATTCTCTATAATTCTCATTGACTTCTCAAATTTAGCAGTGATGTCATCCTTTTGTTTATGGTTTTTTCCAACTCGGTAATCATGTCCTGTGATATGTATAATGCAACAACTATCTTATATACAAACATTGCATTTAACCCTGAAAATGAATTAAGTGTAGAAGAATTTTGTATGGAATTCTCTTTAGGGTTAGGCCCTATTATCCACTAAATAATTATTTTGGTTGCTTTATGGATGGGGGTATTTTCTCCCCTCTTTCTTTTATTTGACATTTTCTTTATGGCTTTTTTTTTGGTGGTAGTGTTTCCCTATTGCTACTATAGCTTCATATAATTATAATACCTATGAGGAGAAGGAAAATTTACTAGGTATGTCCATAAGAGGAGTACATTCTTGTGGGGGAATGTTAACGATGCCCACATTCAGAGTTGTTGGACTATTCCTTGCTTCACCCAAATTCTCTTGTCTCTCTTTATTTTCCTCCTCAACAACTTTCTTTTTGGCTTCAACTTCAACAACCTTTTGTTGTTCTTCCTCTTATTTATTTTTCCTTTCTTTAGCTTCTAGTCTATGTCTCTCTTCTTCAACCTTTTTCTTTTGTAGTGCATCATGTTGGGATTTTGTTACCTTTTCTCTCATTTTCTTCTTCTCATTAGTCAAATTATTTAATTATTCTTCCTTTTTATTCTTCCCATCTACATTGAAAATCTTCTTGGTTTGATCTTTCATTTTTTCTTTTCTTTCCTCTACGTGATTATTTTGACATTCCTCTTCTTCTTGTATTTCCTTATGGTGCTTCTCATCTACTTTCATTATTTCCTCTTATTCCTTTGTCTCTAGTTTCTCTTTGTCTTTCTCTAGGAGAAACAAGAACTATCACTGAGATATTTTCCTCTTCTCTTATTCACCCCTTATAATATTTTTCCTGGCCACCTCATCCAGTAACCTACTCAACACTTCTTCAAAGAAAAATAACCCTTTGATTATCTCTTGTACATAATTCACTACATGGATTACCTGGTGAGTAAGGCCAACACCTTTAACATGATTTAGAATTATGTTTTTTGGTTCATCTCCTTTAGGCTCTCCTTTACACAAACACAACTCTTGAAGGGCCTCTACTTATTTCATAGTATGGGGACCATTTAACAATGTGTACCTTATTGTATTTATAGGGAATGTGGGCCACATATCTTTGCTACTACCTGAAAAAAAGGACGTTATGCTAGTCTCCATGGTCTGGTAAGAAATATCCCTTATCAAAAATCTATCAGGGACATATTTAAGCAGAATATGTGGGGATTCAAAGTTCGTAAAGACTCTGATGTATGTATACTATTTTCCCAAGTACTAGTCAATAATATTTTTCATGGCAGCCATGGATTCCTTTGATATTCTATATGCTCGATATTCAAATATGATGGTATATAGGGAAGCAAGAAAATAATCACACATGTCATAAATGTGTTTCTTATAGTTTACATCCCATAACTCTAAATAATATACATGCACAAGAGGTTATGTCAGTCTTCATGGTCTAGTAAGAAATCTCCCTTATCAACAATCTATCAGGGACATATTTAAGAAGAAGATGTGGGGATTCAAAGTTCCCAAAGACTCTAAAATATGTATAATATTTTTCCAAGTACTAGTCAATAATATATTTCATGGAAGCCATGGATTCCTTTGATATTATATATGCTCGGTATTCAAAGATGATGGCATATAGGGAAGCAAGAAAATAATCACACATGTCATAAATTTGTTTCTTATAGTTTACATCCCATAACTCTGAACAATATAAATGCACAAGTGGATGATTTTGGTCCCAACTCCATCCAAAGGTAGTAAATTGTAAAGAAGAGAATACAACATCAAAGAGGTACACAGACATGTAGAAACTGGGTTTTTTTATACCTGGGGAATTCATGAAGTTCTGAAAAATGTTGAAGGTGAGTATTTTTTTCTTGAAATTTTTCTCTATATTTACCACTATGTAGGCCATTGGTATCCATTCCATCTGAAAATGAGTGCTTTTCTCTTCTCCATAAAGTTTGCACAATATAGTAATTAACATCATGTATGCCCTTTTGAATTATTCAGTTGGTATTAGTTATTGTCCTGGCTTGAATTTATTTCCTCGTAACACCACCAATCCTCCATCAATTTATTGATTTTTTAATTTTTTCTTCGAAATTTTCTAAAAAATGATTCATTCAAGGAGATTGCAGGCTCAAGTAAGTGGTATCGTATTTTGATGTCCTCTGGCCTCAGGGATGCTATTGGGATTCCTACTTCTCTCAAAATATTAGAAATATATCAATCACTATGTTTGAGGTAGCATGTTGTTGTGTTACTGTAGGGAAACAACATTAGACAAGCTTCCATGAGGTGTATGCAATTTTTCTTAATATTTCGATAAAATTCCAACTTCTCTTCTTCGAGGGGAAAATCACCGGTGTTGAAAATATTGTATATTTCATTGTATCTTGGACATTTTTATACCCCATTGTGATAACTAGTATCATGATCAAGGTGGATATAGGTGGCCACCCACCTGTTCCAACTGGCTCATCTTGACAGTTTTTTCCTAGTTTTCGGGTCTTGAACTTCCAAGGTCGTTTTGAGGCCCTAAACAATGTTTTTAGGGCTTGCCACAATCAAATTATATATAGAGTCAGATTTTGAAGACATAATATGTATTCCTCATATAGACCTTTCTAACGGGCTATTGTGTGCCTAAAACATAGATCATATGCAAAAGTCACAACCCCAGGAAGTTGACATACCAACTTACCCCAATGGGGTCCACATGAATTTTGACGCTTCATCTCCTAGGGCTAGGTTTTTGGATGTCTATGGTTTTGGTATTCATGTATATTGTAAAAATTATTTTAGAGCCTCATTGTACTCATATTATTGTGAATGAGCACAACCATCACATCTCTTCTCAAAGATAAGCCGCCACCATTCTATCCATCTTGTTTTCATTCCACATTTTAATATTTCAACATATTTATTTATTAAATAAAAGGCAATTTTATTGTATCTTTTTTCCTCTTCATTGTGTCTCTATAGTAATGATAATAATAATAATAATTTGTGTTCATTTCATTCTTCTTGTAAAATCCAGATCAGTGGTATCAGAGCAGTCTACTCCTTGTCATTTTTAATGCATGTCCCCGATGTGGTTAGGGTACAAAGAGTTGGGTCTCAAGCTTGTTTCTCTTGAGGACAAGAGCTCTCACACACCCAAGCGACCTTCCATGGTGTAAGAAAAAGAAGAAAATGTGACATGAGATCCTTTCAAACTGTTTCTCGAGGAATCCCTCATGCAACAAAGGAATGAGATGATGGATAATTTTACACAAATTATTTGACAAATACCAACACGCGATGCATATTCTTTGAGCATAGTCACAACCCCCTTCAAGGTACATATCAAATTTGATATTCCTATATTTGAAGGCCAGATAGACGCAAATGTTGTAGACAAATGGTTGAATCTGCTAGAATGGTATTTTTCAGTCCATAACTTTTTGAATATATAAAAGATTACTTTTGCGCTCCTTAAAGTCATCCCCCATGTCAAATATTGTTGGGAGACTTTTTGTGAGAAAAAGGAAAAAGATGAACCCTCATTATTTATAGTTGTACTCACCTGGGAGTCCTTCATGCATGTTATTTAGGAACAATACTACCCTATTGGAAGTTATGACAACCTGTATACAAAATGGACCACACTACGACAGAAAAGGGACCAAGCAGTGCTAGAGTTCACAAATATCTTCCATAACTTTCACACCAAGATGGGTATAAAAGGTTCTGGGTGACATATCACACTCAAGTATTGTGGTCTTATTCATATATACATCCAGGAAGAAATGGAGTTTTTGGATATAGAATCCTTGGGCGCAGCCTATCGATATGTCGTCAAAATATAGCAGAAGCTTAAATAAAATACATGACAGTTTAGGTTTGGGAACCCCTCACATCAAAAGAAGGGGAAGGATAGCCCCAACCCACATAATAAAGGGTAGAGAAAATATGGACATCCTCGGGACAACCAGTCAGAGTCATAAAAAAAGAAGGACAATGGAAAGATGAATAAAGATATCGGGAAGTGGTGTGGCTTCCATAAGAGCCCCTGGAATAACACTGTTGATTTCCTCTCAAAGTAGTCATTGGTGGTTGAGGTGAAAACCTATGAATTAGATGCAAATTTTGACTATGAGTTAGAACCAGAAAAGGGGAGATGTATCATTGGCATGGAAACCAATGCAACCACTATTACCATAGGAAGGTGAGTGCCTCTTTCATTCACAAATGTGGGTGAAATGAACCCAATTGCACTTTATCATTGATAGAAGTAGCAAAAAGAACCTCATCTCAGAGAATTTCATCTAGAAGTTGGCCCTGTGAACAACACCGTACCCACATCCCTACACTATCTAATGGCTCCACCAAGGAAGTGATCTTCGCGTCAACAAACAATGACATGTGTCCTATGATATCAAGCCCTTCAAATATGAAGTATTGTGTGATGTTTCTCCCCTTGAAGTTTGTGATGTTCTTTTGGGCCAACCTTATTTATGGAAATGTCATGTTGTATATGAGACTAGTCCTCGTAGTGTTATTATTTCTTTGAATAGGAAATTTTATAGGATACTCAAGGTAGCCCCACCTAGTGCCATTTCCTTGATCTCTGCCAAGAAATGTATTAAGGTGTTCTCTTAGAATGAGAAGTTTTTCTTCTTCACGATTCTCTCTCAGAGTGAGTGAAATATGGAAGAGACATCCATGGCCTTTACATTCAACCTCTCCACACCACAAAAGCAAGTGGTTAAGTTCATGGAAGAATACAAAGACATCTTCTCCTCACCTATTTGGGTACCTTTTCACTATCAGGTTAATTATTCCATCAATTTGACCATTGGTGCACCACTACCTAATGGCCCGTTCTATTGTCACTATCTGTTAGAAAATGAGGAGATCAAGCGTCAGATCCAAGAACAAATCCAAAATGGACACATCTGACCCAACTCTTCACCTTGTGAAAGCCCAATTGTGTTTGTGTATAAGAAAGACGAGACCTATAGAATATTCATTGATTACTGGGCCCTAAATAAAATCACAGTCAAGAACTGGTACCATATTCCCCAAATTGACGATCTCCTTGATCATCTCAAGGAGAAATCATACTTCAATAAGATTGATCTAGAGTCTAGTTACCATCAAGTCCCAATAGAGAAGACATATGTATGGAAGCCTTCAAGTCAAAATAAGGTCTTTTTGAATGGTTGGTCATGCCCTTTGGTTTGAAAAATTCCCAAACAAATTTCATGAGGATGATAGATGATATATTATGACCTTTCACCAATTATTTTTTAGTGGTGTATTTGGATGACATCCTCATCTACAACAATACTTGGGTGGAATACTTGCAGCATATTCAGCAGGTTCTACACACTCTGCGATAGCACAAGATACATGCCAACTTGGAAAAATTGTCCTTCGACATGGATAGGGTCCAGTACCTAGGATACATTGTTTATGATCATGGTGTGCATGTGGATCCAACCAATATCCAGGTCATCCATGACTAGACATCCCCAACCACGCTCACTGAGCTTTAGAGCTTCTTAAGCCTTGCCAATTTCTATCATGGGTTCATGTTGGGATTCTCCCATATTGCATTGGCCCTCATCCAAGTAACTAGGGGAGGTGGTAAGGAACATTTTGTATGGGTCTTGTCCCAATAGAAAGAGTTCGATGATTTGAAGCAGCTCTTATGCTTAACCCCAGTGCTTTCATTAACCAACCTGCAATAACCCTTTGAGATCAAGACAGATGCTTCAAACTATTTTGCGGGCACATTTATCACTCATCACGGCCACCTTGTGGCCTATCATAGTCACACACTATCAGATGTCATATGTAAGTACCCTAATTATGACAAATAAATGCACTCCATTGTGAAATCCTACCACCAGTGGAGGCATTACATTCTCAGGAAGGAGATAGTCATCCACACTCATCATAATTAGTTGTAGTTCATGCAGACACAAGGAAAAATGCAGAATGATTGTCATAAGAAATGGTCCACATACTTGCATCAGTTCCACCTCAACATCGAGTATAAGATGGGAATTACCAACCACGTCATTGATTACCTTAGCAGAACTCTAGTCATGACACTCACCACGGTGCTAGGATCTTACGGACATGAAACCTCTAGATGGACCCAACTCTATGTGAAATATCTTGAATTTTCCACCACCTACCAGATGTTGGGCTCAAACACAGTTGTCATTAATTTCCATATTCAGGATGGGATATTGTGCCATCTGGGCCATATTTACATTCCATCAACCGAGTGAGAGAAGATAATTTGGGAATCGCACTATAGTCAGGTGGCAAGAAACTTCAGTGTAGAAAATATAGTGTCAATGTTGTAGCAACATTTCTACTGGTCCAAACTTTGACAGGATTTCAGCAAGTATATCAAGTATTTCACTTCCTACATTATTTCCAAACCGACCACTAAGAAATAAGACTTGTACATGCCTCTGCCTACTCCTGACAGGACTTGGGATTCCATATCAATGGAATACATGTTGGTCCTTCCATCCACAAAGCAGGGAAATGATAGTTTTTTGTGGTTGTTGATTGCTTTTCCAAGATGGCAATTCTAGTCGTCTGCATGAAGAGAATCATAGTGGAGGCCACTACCAAGATCTTATTTGAATGAGTGTGGGTACATTTTGGGATACCAAAAACCATTATCTCAAATCAAGAAAGTCATTTCCTCTGCACATTCTAGTCAAGCCTCTAGTCACTGTTAGACACCAAGCTCACCAAATCCATTACCTTCCACCCCCAGACGGATGGCCAAACAGAGGTCGTCAACCAAATGATCATGCATATCCTGCGCATGTACAATTATAAGAACCCCCACACATGGGATGAAATTCTTCCATATGTTAAACATAGCTACAATAGATCCATACATAGCTCAACCCGCCAAAACCCCTTTCAAGTAGGGTTGGGATTTCAACCATTGGGTCCCATGGATGTTTCCCTACCCCTTGTGACCACCCAGGAAGACTCATACCATGCTCAAATTAAAGCTGACAAATCCAAACGATTCATTGAGCGAATCCAACACATCCACCAATAGGTTCAATATATTTTACAGAAGTCCAATGCCAATTACAAGAAGCTCCATGATCAACATCAAGTGCCACACAAGTTTCAAGTGGGAGACAAAGTTTGATTGCACTTGTATAAAGAACACCTTACAAGGTCCCATCGGAAGCTTCGTCCACTCCGCTATGGACCTTACACCATCACCAAGGTTTTGGGAGACAATTCATTTGAGATCAACATTCCCCCCATCCTTGGCTTGTACCTAGTGTTCAATGTGGATCTCCTTTGGCCATATTTTCCACCATTATTGGACACCTCAGAGATAACAAAACAATTGACACCAACAAAGATTAACCATGTTTGCATGGAATTGGCATCCACTGATCATATATTGGACACATAGGTCAAGGGAACTCACCAATAGAGAATCCAACTTTATCAGGTTGTCAAAGCAGGAAAACTCCTACACCAAGGCAAGTGGCTCACTTAGGGCCAAATTCAACATAAATTTCCTCATCTGATGGGGGAACTCAATGTAATGGAAAAAAATGATTCCTAATGGGGTAGGATTTATCCAAGTGGATATCGGTGGCTACCCACCTATTCCAACTAGCTCATCTTGGCATTTTTCAGTTTGGCATTTTTTTCCTAGTTTTCAAGTCATGAACTCTTGGGTCGTTTTGAGTCCCTAAACAACGTTTTTAGGGCTCATCATAGTCAAACTATAGAAAAATTAATTTTTTTAATGAAATAATGTGTATTCCTTGTATATAAATTTTCCAATGGGCTATCATGCACCTAAAACAAAGATCGTATGAAAAAGTTACGACCCCAGGAAGTTGATGTACCAACTTACCCCAACGAGGCCCACGTGACTTTTGGTGCTTCATCTACTAGGGTTAGGTTTTTGGATTTATAGATCTTTTGAATTCATTTTTATTGTAAAAATGATTTCAGAGCCTCATTGTACTCATCTTCTTGCAAATGAGCGCATTTGTCACATCCCTTCTCAAAGATAAGGTGCCACCATTCTAGAAAGCTTGTTTTCAGTCCGCATTTTATAGTTTCAACATATTTATTTATTGAATAGAAGCCAATTTTATTGTATCTTTGTTATTTTTCATTATGTCTCTAGGGTAATAATAATAATAATCTATGTTAATTTTCTTATACTCATAAAATCTGGATCATATAAATAGCCAGAATGTCACCTAGATTCACGACGAGCGCAAGTGAGTTTGGTAGAAGGTTTCTCCCCTTTTTGGTTTGTGGGTGTGACATGGTGTCGATGTAATGTCCTATAATGAATGAAAATAACATAAGATTACAAAATGGACAAAACATTAAAAAAATTTAAATTACATTAATCACATACATTTCCATCTGGAGTTTAGTTGAGGTTTGAGGCTAACTTGTATTCACAGTATGCAGAGCATAATTTTCACAAGTTTACAGAAATGTGTAAGGAGTTATTTAGGGTTTATAAGGTGATGGATATATGTGCATTACCCTAAATTATTCATAATGAAGATTGAGTGGAGGATAGTTCATTCGCATGCAGAAAATCACTTCACCATTAATGCATTCCTAATTACACCAGCTCTCAGTCTTGTATACCAGGTTCTTAACAATCAAAAGATCAGTCATAAAAAAATTCCCAATAGTACTATGAGAGGAAATTCCATTGGAGAGGGGAGTAAACATGGTTGACATCCATTCTGATGAGGATTTATCGAGGAATATTTGTTTTATGCATTCAGATGTGTTTCCGAAAAAGAGACATTACAAATTGGGATAATTTTGTTCTTTTATGTCCTATCAGAAAAGCACTCATCAGAGAGGAAATTAATGATAAATATTTGACCTCGACAGTAGGCCTCATGATGGCACTATAGGAGCATTTTTACATCATATAATAAGGGTTATTTTATTTTTTAACTCTTATGAGAAAGGTATCATGGAATATTCCTTTATCGAGAACCACGCTTATACAAAACATTTTACTCATGGGGAGGTTGAAGTGTGTGGATAAAATGGATTAATCAACCATTATATACTTGCATAATCATGTTAGTGTCCCATAAGGGACCCACTCTTATGAAATTAAGTTTTACCACATAGAATAGCTTTTAAATACCATTAATCACCTAACACGTAGGCACATGAAAAACGCTCCATGGCTTAGCAAATATGTATGCATCAGAATAAGGTCTATCAGAAAGGGCTTCATTAGAGTCAAACTTACTATTGATTATTTGGGTTGGTTGGCATTGATGTCAACCCTTCAATAAAGTCTGAAAGAAAATTTTGGTAGCACAAAGGTTTGGGCAATGGAACCAAGTTTGTTTGATGTATAATGTATGAGTTTTAATATATTTGAAGGTAAGACTATTCTATATGGATAGTACATGTCATGCCATTTTTGGTGGTATGTGTAACGTCACATAACTCCACACGGTTAGAGAGTTATGGCCATGTGAAGTTGGAGAACCCTCATGCGTCATATAGAAGCCCAAAAAGGTCAAAGTAGTCAAAGTGGTTGCAAAGAAGAAATTATTTAAATAATAAAGTGAAGTGATGAGTGTAATATAAGTCAAAGTGGATAAAAATAAATTATCTAAATAATAAAGTTGATGGAGAAATTACTAAGTGGACAAGTGGTTAGAAGTGGGTTAGCCCTAAAATAAGGAAAGTGGTTTAAGATGGTTAGAAGGTAACCCCTTGAGGAAGCTACATAAAAGTATAAATAAGAGAAAAGGGTCTCTCATTTTAATTACACTTGAGCATATTGAATATCTACAAGTGATTGAGGTAACCAAAGGATATCCAAGTTGAATTTCAGAGGGAAGGTGAAGTAAAGAAGGCCGGAATTCAAGGAAGGATAAATTCTTTTGATGATGCTTTCTAAGGTATGTTATTTACAGGTCATCTCACCATTTTATCAATAACGTTTTTTCTAGAATGATTCAGATCTAAAAATATGGATGTCTTTAAGGAAACATATCCAAGTAGATTTGATAAAAAATTCATCTTGTGGGTCATTTTATTTTTTGAGTTACACTCCGTGGAAAATAGGGTTTGTGGCTAGTCCTGAAACTAGTCTAAAACAAGTGTTTCGGGTAAAAATGTCACAACTTCTTCATAACAGATCCAAATTCAGTAAGACCATATGTATTGGTTATAGTCCATTCTTTAGTATTATGTGTACCATTTTCAGATCCATACAACAAATACTCCATGCAGATCACGCTCTACAAGTTTGCTCTCTAGAATAAGCCATAATTCAACAAGGTATGCCATTTTTTCTATAACTCCTTTTCTAATAGGTTCCAAGTAGTAACACCTATAGGAATTCCACAAATGACACTAAAGAACATTGTGTACTATTTTCATATATTTATTCATTACAGGTACATAGTTATGATTATTTCAAGTTAGGGTTGTTGACTAATCCAAAATTAGTCATGTGAGACTAAAGTAAAGTTTAATGAAAATGTCATTGTCTTGTTGTTAAAGTTAAGGAAGGTTTGTGGGTATGTGATCATATACACCAGGTCTATTACATAGTTACAAATGAGATTTGGATGATGAAATTGATGAGGGATTTTGGTTGAGGTACATGTTGGGTACATGGTTGAGACAAGTAGTTGATGAGTTGGCACACACATGAGGTGTATAGTTGATGATGTTGGTACATATTGATGAGTCATAGTTGATGATTAGTTGATGCATGATTGGTACATACTTGGTACATGGTTGGAGGCACTTGTTAGTAATATTTTTGACACATGGTTTATCTATGATGTAGCATACTTGTCTTGGTATATTATTAGAAGCACGTATTGATCTTGGTGATGATTATGAGTTGTTGTGTCATTCTTGGTTGATGCACATATTGGTGATATTGTGAATATGGCTAAGAGTTGTCTTGGCGATTGATCTTGGTGAGTGGATATGATTTGGTTGATAAGATTGATGAGACAAGTTATTGTGATGGGTGGTTTGGATAGGTTATTGTGACAGGTTATTTGTACAGGTTTGGTGCATGGTCGATGCACTTGTTTATGGTACAGGTTCAAGTACAGGTTGATGTATGGTACATGTTGGCACAAATTTTTGGTACAGGTTGGTATAGGTTGGTACATCTTGTTTGGTGCAGGTTGATTGGTACAAGTTTACAACAGTATATCTCACAGTGATAGAGTGACAGTGGTTCCATCATTATACTTATATTTTAGGAGGTTGAACGGGGAAAGGAAATGTGGTTTTAGCCACATTTCGGTTCTATCCAGAGAACATAGGGGATTGTATCCTCCTTCTAGTTTTAGCCATAGAATTGGGGAGTTGGAGCTTCCCTAAACTTGTATCCTGAGAAACTATGGGGTTGGAGCCTCCTTCCAGTTGCAGCTAGAAAACAAAGGAAGTTGGTGCTTCCAATGAATGTAATTATTAAAGACATATAAGAAAAAACATTCTATGGTTTTCTCCCGCTTTGGGTTTCCATGTAAAAACATTGGTGGACTTTATATGTGTATGATTTCTCATTTGTTCATTGTTTATTTACTCTGCAATTATTGGATGATAATTCTACATTGATATAACACTTGAATTTTATGGTTAAAAATGATTAAATTTCTCTATTACTGATTCACCCCCCCTCTTAGTAATCCAACAATTGGTATCATAGCATGTTCCTTCAACAATCGGTTTAACCACTAGAAGTAGATCATGGATTATTCTAAGAATGGAGTACCATTGTTCAATGGTCAGAATGGTTTAAAGTATGATATGTGGAGTGGAAGGACAAAAGTATTTTTATAGGCATATGGGTATTGTATTTTTCTATCAGTCATTATAGTATATGTTAGTTCAAAAAGGGAAAAGACAACAACTAAGAAGGAATTAAAGAAGAATAAAAAAATAGCAATGGATTTAATTTGGGAAGGACTACCTAATCCAGTAAGAGAAAAGGTTTGTAAATGATCATCAACCAAAGAAATTTGGGATAAGTTAAATGATATATATTCTTCACCCATCATAGATTCAGAAAATGACAAAGAATATGCATGTACAGATCAAGAAGAAATATGTTCACCATGTCAAACAAATTCAAAAGATGAAGAGTACATAATCAACAGAGGTATGTTGTTTTTCTTTAATTGTGAAAAACATGGACATATTGAAATAGAATGCCATGAGACAGAAAAACTAATTGAAAAGAAAGGAAATTATGAAGAACAATTGATCAGTGCTTTAGATGAACTAAGAAAAGAAAGAGAAGAAAACAAGTCTCTCAAGAAGGAATTGATGAAACAAAAGGAAAGTGCTCACATTTTTTAAGAAGACCAACAAGTCATTAAGAACTTAAGAACTTAGCTAGAAGAATCCAGAAAGATCGAAGATAATCTTAAAGATGAAAAATAGTATTTGGAAGCCAACATAGTAGCATAAAAGGAAGAAGTAGAAATGAGAGAGAAGATATTGACAGATCATCTCAAGGAAATAACTAATGATCTAAACCATCTCGAGTCAGAGTTTGGTCAATAAGAGAAAGTACTTGAAGAAGAAATAATCACATTAAAAATTCATCTTGAAGAAGCAAAGAGAACAGAAGAAGCAATGGAGTATCAAATATTAAAGAGAGAATAAGAGGTTGAGAATGTTGAAGAAGAAGTTGTCACATTGAGAAGTAAAATCGTCAAGCTCAAAAATAACGTTGAAGAGATAGAAACATATGTATAAGTTGTAGAGAATGAAGAGAATCACTCTAGGTTGCTAGAAAATAAGAATGAAGAAAAGATCAAGAGTTATGAAGAAATACTCAAAGGAAGGAATCATGGTAAACCAGAATCTAACAAAACTATTGAAGATACATCTTCAAGAAGACCATCCATGTTCAAGCCACAAAGAATCTTCAATCATGATCATGATTAGTCAAGTCAAAAATTTAGAAGGACTAAACCAAAAAGAAGATCATTCACTCCCAGGTATGCAAATTTATTTTATTGTCATTTTTTTTATTGTACTAATTTTGGACATAAGGTTGAATATTGCAAGGGTTATAAAAGAAATGTTCAAGCAAGAAGTTCCTATGTGTCCCTATGTAACATTGAATGTTACAAATGCCATAACTATGGACACATATCAATTTATTGTAGAAGCATGATTGATACTTTCACGAAAGAGAACACTGATATCATATATAAGAAAGTATGGATAAGAAAACATGAAGAGCAAGTGAACAAAGACCAGGTCCCAGAGATCGAAACATTGGAAATAGAAGGAAACAAAGACAATTCTACAAGGAAAAAGAAAGATGTCAGATACAGAAAGGTTTGGAAAATAACTGAAAGAAAAGAAGGACAAGTCAATAAGGCACAGGTTCAAGAGATTGTACTTTTAGGCATTGTAGTGAAATATGAATCCAAAAACAAAAAGAAATAAGTCATAGCTTAGAGAGATGATGAATCTACCAATGAAGATGACAATGAATACAAATAAAAGTAGGAATTGTTCTGAGCCATACGGCTTAGATACTCCTAGATAATATGAATATTAGACAGGGGGAGTCTATGTGATAGTTTTTATAGACCAAATAACCATCCTTCGATCAACTTGCAGAGTTTGAGTAGAACTAGCGCAACTAGTTAACAAAAGTACAAATTGATAGATTAATTAGTTGTAGTAGTGAAGACTTCATGATAGTATAGTGATAAATGGGTCAACATTATGGACAGTTATGCAGTAGAGTCTTGGAAAGTATGGATAGATATGGATTCATAAGAACACTTAGCAGGTTTGGACAAATATATGATAGTGGACGAGAGTATGGATTCACATATTGGCCAAGAGAGTGGTTCAGAGACAAAGGAACATTATCATAATGGATGATAATTACACAGAAAATGGATAGAGCAATGCTAATGGATTCTAAATTGACAAATCTTTTTTGGACACATGTATTGCATACAACAGTTCACATTCAAAACAAATTAATTCTCATCAACAACAATGACAAAACTCCCTATGAGTTATGGAAATGAAGACTAGCAAATGTGAAGCACTTCAGAGTATTTGGAAGAAAATGCTACATCAAAAGAGAAGATGGTAGAATGGGAAAGTTTGACTCTCATGTGGACAAAGGAGTACTTGTTGGTTACTCAAGTACAAGGAAATCATAAAAGTGTTACAATCTGAGGTTGAACAAAGTTGTGGAAATCATCAATGTAACAATTGATGAAACAGGTGGTCGAGGATTAAAGGAAGAAGAAAATGAATCAATGGAACAACTTTACGAAGAAGAAGAAGAAGATGAAGAAGAAGTAGAAGGGGAAGATGAAGAGGATCAGAGAGAATTAGAAGAGCAAGTTCAACAAGTTCCTCCAAAGAAACCTAGAAAACGAGTACAAAAGAATCATCCTTTAGACCAGATTATCAAAAACAAGGATGCATGAATTGAGACTAGAAGAAGAATTTGTTCACCGAAACAAATGCACCTAGAACTCTTATCTACGATAGAACCAAACAGTTTTGAAGAGGCCATCAAGGATGAATTATGGAATAAGGCCATGGATGAAGAATTGGATCAAATAGAGAAGAATGAAACTTGGGAATTGGTTCCAAGACCAAAGAATAAGAATGTGATTGGCACAAAGTGGGTTTTCAAAAATAAATTGAATGAAGATGGATAGGTTACAAGGAACAAAGCTATATTGGTATGTAAATGATACACACAGGTTGGAGGAATCAACTTTGAAGAGACATTTTCCCCAGTTTCTAGAATGGAAGCAATATGATTTCTTTTAGCTTATGCATGCTCCAAAAATATTAAATTGTATCAGATGGACGTGAAATCAAATTTTTTGAATGGATAACTTGAAGAAGAAGTTTGCATAGAACAACCAGAAGGATTTCAGTTGTTAGAGAATGCATACTATGTGTGTAAATGAAAGAATTCCTTGTATGGTCTAAAACAGAATCCTAGAGCATGGTACTCTAGATTGGATAAATATCTACAACCGACAGGTTTCAAAAAAGGAAGTGCAGACAACAACCTCTACATCAAGGTAACTTAAGATAGTATTTTATTAATTGAAGTTTATATTTATGATATTATTTTTGGAAGTAATGATAACAGGTTAAGCCATAAATTTGAAAAGGATATGAAGAAAGAATTTGAAATGTCATTACTCAGAGAACTATCCTTCTTTCTGGGTCTTCAGATGATCCAAATTATTTTCGGCACAAAATAATAGTAGAGATATAATAAAGAAATGAACAGAGATATTGAAGATATTCAATAATATAACATAAATGTATCAGAGATGCATCCATAAAATTAGATATACAGTAATACATGATTTCTATTAATGAAATAAATGTACAGAGTCTGTAAAAATACAGAGTGAAAGACTCGCTAGAATGGTGGCAGCTTATCTCTCAGAAGAGATGTGATGGCTACTCACATTCGCAAGAAGATGATTACAATGAGGCTTTGAAGGATTTTATACAATAAACAGGAATTCCAAAAACCTAACCCTAGGAGATGAAGTGCCAAAAGTCATGTGGGCCCTGTTTGGGTAAATTAGTAAATCAATTTCTCGAGGTCGTAACTTTTGCATACGATCTATGTTTTAGACGCATGATAGCACGTTAGAAAGGTATCATTGAGGATATTCATTTTGGAGGAAGTATCAAGGAACTTCAATATTGATCTCTGTTTTCCCAAAAACATCATTTAGGGCCTCAAAATGGCCCCAGAAGTTAAAAATTGCTAAAAATAGTAAATTACCAAAATTTTCATAAAACTGTTTTGAGCCAGTTGGAAAAGGTGGGTGGCCACTGATATCCACCTAGATCAATCCTCCCTCCTTAGGAAGAAATGGTCTCCATTGCGTTGAGTTCCCGAGGGAGAGGAAAAAATGTTTTTTGAATTTGAATATTGGTGAGTTTCTTTCCTTCCTGGAAACATCGTGCTACTCAGTTTGTGGAAGTTTTTCAAAAACCTATTGAGGTTGAGGTTGTTCAACAAGTCGAGATACATGAGAGGACAATGTGTAGAAGGAATGTTTTCTCTTTTTTGCAACCTTATCGAGATGTTTCTATTGGATAGAAGGTGCTTGGGGCGAGGCTATAGTGTTTACGATGTCCTTTTGTTCCCCTTTTGAACAGATTATGAAGAAGCTGAATTTTGCAGTATGAGATACTAACTTATGGCACTGTTTAGGTGGACAATAGTCAGAACTACCTCTAGTATTGTGTAGAGATGACCCCCTAGAGAAACAATGACACTGTGGGGTCGAGACTCATAAACAACATGGTGTCTCCACATATATGGTTGGCCCAAGAGAAAATAACAAACATCTAGTGGGGCAACATCAAAAAATACCTCATCCTTGAAGGGATGGATGTTGTATGACAATAAACACTACTAGATGACATGAAGATCTTCTCCTTGGCGAAGCCACCCGATGTTGTATAGATGCGGGTGTGGTGTTGTCGACAATCCCAACTGTTTGATGACCTCTATTGAGATGAGGTTCTTTTGGCTTCCGCTATCAACAATAAAATGAAGTGGGTTCCCCTTCACCCACATCCGTGAATGAAAAAGGCACTCCCCCTATTTTGGATATGTTGGTTCTTCTGGTTGAATTTCTGCGGTCACGACAATAGCAGTGGGATATGCATCGATGATCTGTCTTTTACCAGTATTTTCAGAATCAGATTATGAATCAGGGTTTGGCTCCTTGTGTTTGATCTCAATCACCAATTACTATTTTGAGCAACATTCATCGGTGTTGTTCCAGGGGATTTTGTGGAAATCGTACCATTTTTCGATGTCATTCTTTGTCTTCCCATGACCCTTCTTTTCGTGTGGCTTGGACTAGTTTTCGGGAAACTGTTTGTTAGAATCATATTTTTCATACTTTGGTTGTTGCAGATTTGCAAACCCAAACTCCCAATTGTTTCGGTGCTTAATTTCTTCTCGATTTTAACAACACATCAATAAGCAACATCGAGTGATGAGATGTCCAAAAAATCCATTTCATTTTGGATGTATCTGTGTAGAGACCCATGGTATTTCAGAACCAAATGTCGTTAGGATTCTTTGATACCCAACTTGGTGCGCAAGGTATGGAAGGTATTGGTGAAATCCATAACTGCTTGGCCCCTCTCTTGTTGTAGTATGGTCCATTTCATGTATTGGTCCTCATAGTTGCGAATAGGGTAATACTATTCCTTTACTGCATCCACAAAAAAATCCCAAGTGGGCTTAGCCCCATATATTCCAGACTCCTCTTTGGAAATTTTCTCCTAGTAAACTTTCCACCAATATTTGACATGGGGGAGGGATTTAAGGAGTGGGAAGGTGTTCTTTTCCTTGTCGGAAAAATGGTGAACTGAGAAATAATCGTCTAGAAGATTTAACCATTTGTCTAGAGAATCCTCATCTATATGACCTTCAAATACGAGAATATCAAAATTAACCTTTACCTTGAAAGGAGAGGTTCTTCCAAAGAGGTTTTTTTTTATGAAGATGAGCATGTTGTTATCGGAAGACGTTGAAGGATGTGGGAAAAATTCTCCATCATTTCATCCCTTTGTTGTGTGAGAGCTTGCTCAAGCAACAAATTTATAGGATTGTCTACTTCATTTTTCTTTTCCTCCACCATGGAGGGTTTCTTGGGCGTGCGAGAGAGATTTTCTTCAATAGATACAAGCTCAAGACTCAAATTTATATACTTGGACCTTGTCGGGTACATGCACTGAAAAATAATCAAGAGAAGCCTGCTCTGATACCACTAATCCAGATTATTTTCGGCACGAAATGAGAGAAGAGATATAATAAAGAAATGCACAGAGATATCATAGATATTCAATAATATAATATAAATGTATCATAGATGCAACCATAAACAAGGATATATAGTAATACACGATTTCTATTAATGAAATAAATGTACAGAGACTGTAAAAATACAGAGTGAAAGACTCGCTAGAATGGTGGCAACCTATCTCTGAGAAGAGATGTGATGGCTACTCGCATTCGCAAGAAAATGATTAAAATGGGGCTCTGAAGGCCTTTTTACAATAAACAAGAATTCCAAAAACCCTAGACATCCAAAAACTTAACCCTAGGAGATGAAGTGCCAAAATTCATGTGGGCCCCGTTTGGGTAAGTTAGTACATCAACTTCCCGAGGTCGTAACTTTTTCATACAATCTCTGTTTTAGGCGCATGATAGCTCGTCGAAAAGGTATCTTTGAGGAGATTAATTTTGGAGGAAATATCAATGGAAATTTCTTTTTTCTCCCTATTTTTCAAAAAACATCGTTTAGGGCCTCAAAATGGCCCCAGAAGTTAAAAACTGCTAAAAATAGTAAATTACCAAAATTGCTAGAAAACTATTTTGAGCCAGTTGGAAAAGGTGGATGGACACCGATATCCACCTGGATTATCAAATATGTCAAATAAACCATAGAATTTTTATTTCTCAAACTAAGTATATTAGATAAATGTTAAAGAAGTTCGGAATGGAAGATTGCAAACCAGTTACCACTCCTATGCAAACCAGTTGCAAGTTGAGAAAAGACAATGATTCAAAGTGTAGAGACCAGAGGCAATATAGGTCAATGATTGGTAACTTACTATATGTGACATCATCTAGACTAGATGTAATGCAGGAAGTTGGACAGGTGGCACGATTTCAAGCAACACCAAAGGAATCACATATCTTAGCAGTGAAAAGGATTTTCAGATATCTCAAAGGAACAAAAGAGTTTGTATTATGGTATCCAAAAGGAAAGGATCTATCATTTATTTCCTACACTGATGCAGATTAGGCAGGTTGCATTGATGACCGACGAAGCACTAGTGGAGCAACATTCTACTTGAGTGAGTGTTTAGTATCTTGGCTAAGCAAGAAACAATCATCAATATCTTTATCTACAACCAAAGCAAAGTATATTGAAGCAACAGGATGTTGTACACAGGTTCTATGGATGAAACAAACTATGACAGATGTACAGTTTGAGTATGATGATCCCATTCCAATCTATTGCGATAATACAAGCTCTATCAGTATCTCAAATAACCTGGTGATGCACTCCAAGACAAACAACATTCCAATAAAGTATGATTTTTTACGGGAACAAGTTGAAGAGAAGAACATTAGAGATGAATATGTGGGCACAAAAGAACAAGTGGCAAACATCTTTACAAAACCACCTCCACGGGAAGCCTTTGAGTATCTTTGCTAGAGACTCGGAGTAATTTCTACTCCAAAATGAATTATTTTGAATGCTTATCTTATATGTCCTGTATTTACACGAGGAAAAACCATAAAGAGGACAGTTCAGGTTGGGAATTCAGTTTCACGAATATTTCAGTCAGGAGGAGCAACCCTGGATGGAAAGATACCTTGGCCATTGATGACAAAGGGGGAGAGATTTAGCAGATGCAAAGGTAAATGCTTGGAGAAAGAGAACAGAGGCAGGTTCTAGGGGGATCAATGGTCAAAGGAGGAGCATGAGTGATAAGAATTCAGTATTGCATTAGAGTGTTGACATCAATTCCAAAGGGGGAGATTTTTTATTATTTGGGTTGGTTGTCATTGATGTCAACCCTTGAAGAAAGTCCGGTAGCACAAAGGTTTGGGTAATGGACCCATGTTGTTTGATGTATAATCGTATGAGTTTTAATATATTTCAAGGTAATACTATTCTATATCGATATGGCATGTCATGCCATTTCTGGTGGTATGTGGAATGACACATAACTCCTCACAGTTAGAAATTTATGGCCATGTGAAGTTGGAGAACCCTCATGAATCATCTAGAATCCCCAAAAGGTCAAAGTAGTCAAAGTGGTTGGAAAGAAGAAATTATTTAAATAATAAAGTGAAGTGATGAGTGTACTATAAGTCAAAGTGGATACAAATGAAATTATTTAAATAAAAAAGTTAATAGAGAAATTACTAAGTAGACAAGTGGTTATAAGTGGGTTAGCCCTAAAATAAGAAAAGTGATTTAAGATGCTTAGAAGGTAACCCCTTGAGGAAGCTACATAAAAGTATAAATAAGAGGAAAGGGTCTCTCATTTTAATTACACTTGAGAATATTGAATATCTACAAATGACTGAGGTAACCAAAGGATATCTAAGGTGAATTTCAGAGGGAAGGTGGAGTAAAGAAGGCCAAAATTCAAGGGAGGATAAATTCTTTTGATGATGCTTTCTAAGGTATGTTATGTATAGGTCATCTCACCATTTTTTGCAATAATTTTTTTTCTGTATTGATTCAGATGATGGAATATGTATGCCATTGAGGAAACATATCCATCTAGCTATGATAAAAATTTCATCTTGTGGGTTGTTGTATTTTTGGAGTTACACTCTATGGAAAATAAGGTTTGTGGCTAGTCCTGAAACTAGTCTAAAACAAGTGTTTCGGGTAAAAACGTCATAAATTCTTCATAACAGATCCAAACTCAGTAATACCAAATGTATTGGTTATAGTGAATTCATTAGTATTATTTTTACCATTTTCATATCCATACAACAAACATTCTGTGCATGGCATGCTCTACAAGTTTTGTCTCTAGAATAAGCCGAAATTCAACAAGGAATGCCATTTTTTCTATAACTCCTTTTATGAGAGGTTCTAAGTAGAGAAACCTGAACGAATTGCATAAAAGACACTGAAGAACATTGCGTACTATTTTCATATCTTTATTCATTACAGGTACACAATTATGATTATTTCAAGTTAGGGTTGTTGACTAATCCAAAATTAGTCATGTGAGACTAAAGTAAAGTTTGATGAAAATTATATCTCTTGTTGTTAAATTTAAGGAAGGTTTGCATGTATGCGATCATATACACAAGGTATATTACAGAGGTACAAACCATATTTGGATGATGAAATTGATCAGGGATTTTGGTTGAGGTACATGTTCGGTACATGGTTGAGACAAGTAGTTGATGAGTTGACACATACATGAGGTGTATAGTTGACAATGTTGGTAAATATTGATGAGTCATAGTTGATGAGTAGTTGATGCATGATTGGTACATACTTGGTGTTGCGCCTCTTCCGTAACCTTAGTGAGCAAAATAGAGGTGCTTGCAAGCTCAGTTTGATCTGTTGAGCAGGACAACTGCAAGGAAAAGAGTTAGGGAAAGAAATAGAAAACAACAACTAAGAATTAAACTAAGAAATGCAATAGCAACTAAATTCATGAGCATAGGGACATAGAGACAAAAAGAACATTGAGACCCATGTCACCAATGATAAGGCTGATATTAGTGAAAGAATACACCGAGAAGAAAGGGGACTATCAGTCACTTCTTCCTCCAAGGGAGGGCTCTTCGACCCCCACAAGCAAGATCTTCTTACAACAAATAAAAATGGAAAATGATGAAAGAACTCTTTGCTAATCCACTCAAGGGGTGAGATGGATTGCCCAATGCAATGGTGCAAATATACTCTTGGAAAGGATGGAGTCCTCAAGAGAATAATGGCAGCATAACTTTGCTTTGAATTCCTTGAAAAATGAAGTGTATCCATGGCCTTTTTATAACATTCCTTTGAGATATTGTTCAACTAGTTTGTAGTGTGAAAAGAGGATAATTAGGGAATTTCTAGGTCTTTGACCAACCATCCAGTAGAATCCAGTCCAGATTTGAGTGTCAAATCAGCTTGGGAGTTGAACCATAAGTGAGTGGGAGGCTGACCACTCTCATAAATGTGTCGTTTCTCAGGTGCACGACTTTTTGCGATAATAATCACACATCATGCGCATGTGCACAATTTTTGCATTCCTATTCCGCGCATGTGTGCACACACCCAGTGTCTTCATAGCACCCTTCAATTTTTTACTACTTTGTATAGTTTTTTACCCTTTATGAATGATTTGGTGTTAATTCAGGTCCATGGATGACTTCATCACTTTTTGACGATGTCGAGTTCTTGTAACCATGTGCGAACGAAATTTCAGTGATAACAGATGCCCCCTGATGGATGAGGTTAGGAGCACATGTATAGCTGAAATCCATCAATGTTTCTTCTACTGAGAATATTTTTGTAAGAGAGAGCAATAGTGGGATCATCCAGAGCGATCTGTTGGAGGGAAAAAGGAATCGGTAGAACCCAACCTTCCATGAGGTGTGTAAAAAAGAAAACTATGTACAAACGAGGCAGGCATGCCCCATGCTGATGTCATGTAACTCAAAAAAGAGGGATGAAGTGTTGGTGTAGACAACTGCAGTGCCCTCGGGAGCGGTCGTGAGAAAGGAAGAAGAAAATTATGTGGATGAACATACTCTGAATAGTAGGCAGTGATCACGGTAATAAGTATCACCGATTATGTGGGCATTGATAGCCCAACCAAGTTCATAGGTCTTCGGCAAAAGAAAGAACTAACTGCAATAGCCGCAAAGTAAGACCCACCTTAACATGAGAAAGTGTTGATGCCAAATGTTATGGGGGTCAACAACAACAAAGAGCAATTGTGTTTCGCCCTGTGTCATCTGAGATCTCTCATTGGGTGGGTAATGAGAATCAAGATATTATTGCCCTTCTGGAAAACTGTGTTGATGTCGACAAAAAAGGGGGACGCGACTCCCAGAAGCAAATGTCTTCGTGAAATCTACTAGGTGAGGTTAGGAAGTGTAGGAGGTACATGGACGAAGTCAAGATGTAGGAAGACTCAATACTACTCTTGGTTGGATTATATGTGAGATAAAAAGTGGTTGCAATCGTTCAATGAGGTCAAGTGTCAGGGGGACGACAAGACCGGGGATAAGTTGTGCCAGAGGTGGGACAAGGTGAACAAATTTAGAGGGCAAAGGTAAGTGGCATGTGGGGTACTCTGAAGATATGGACGATGCTGGCAAGGGTGGATGATAAGTAGTGCTCCAACCAAGGGTGACATGGGTTGCGATTGGCCAAAACAAGGAAGCAGGTCACCAAAGGTGACAACAAAAATGTAATGTAATGACTGGAAATAAAGGCGTTTGTACAATAAATAACAAATAATTGGGGAGAAGTGTACAAATACAAAAATAGGTGCCCCAGTGTGATATGGTTAGCCTGGGAAGGGCATAATTTGCTCAGAAAACTGATGGAGGGTGGGGGACCCATGGGTGGGTTTCTATATGAGGTAGGTGAAATGAAGGGAGTGTTGCAGATGGGTAAACGGATTGTGGATGAAATGGAGGGTTCATGCTATTGCGGAGGGATAGATCGACCATAGAACCGTGGAGAGATAATCCGGGAGTCCATTGGGAAAGATAGCAAAAGGAGGAGAAGGAGTATGTGGTTGATGCGTGACATGATGTAAGACTATCGAGACTCCCATCCCTAAAGGGTTTTGAAAAACAGCATGAGTGTCAGAAGTGAAAAAGGGTGTTATGAATGGGACAAATCATGTGGGTAAGAGTGCTACCAGGTGACAGTACTGAATATGAAAATGGAGGTGTGGGTACTACAGAGCTGGAAATGGGGATCCTAGAGGCAAATGTTAGAGGGTGTGATTGGAAATGTAAGTGAGATTCAGAGGGAATGATTACATGCCAGTGCTGAGTATATACCTGAAGGGGTTGTGTCGATGTATGTTAACCAAGTACCTGCACACATGAAAACCAAATACCCGACGTGAACAATATCTGAAGATAATCGAATATATGAGCATGTATTTGATAAGTGTGAATATGCGCATGCGTACCTGATCAGGTATAAAAAATGGCGCCCCAGGGGCTCAGGATGAAAAGAGGCCCAGAGACTGTCATGATGTAGATGACGGGATGTTGATCCCGTGGATGAAGATAGATCAAGAAATGGACACCTGGAGCTCCCAGAATGGTAAGTGGAAGTTTGGCAAAAGGGCCTATATATAGCTGTAGGGCCCACATTGCCACCTCATTTGTACTTGCTGCTACAGTGATTGGACGAGAAGCATTCAGAGGATATTGTAAGATTCTGGGAGGACAAGGCATCTGATTGAGGACCCACGAGTGTCAGGTTAGTTGTTTGATCATCCTGCATATAATTAGGGTTTCATTTTTTTGGGCAGGGGTTCTACGGAGGGTCGTACAGGGGTGTGGGCCCCCACATGTGCAAGCGATCCGGTAATAGGCACGCATACGTGCACGCCTATCCACCGGATAGAAGTGCATGGGAGCACTGGTAAGGGGATAAAGGGCGTGCACGATGTGCGTGCCTGGGGGTTGAACAGGCGCGCATATGTGCGCATCGGTCGGTTGAACAAGCACGCACATATGCGCGTCTATAGAGTGAACAGGCATGCCTGAGAGCGCACCTGTGTAATGAATAGGTGTAGATGCGTGCATGCCTATGTAGTGAATAGGTGTGCACACGTGCGTGCCTATGGGGTGTACAGGCGCGCATGTGTGTGTGCCTGTGGGTTAAACAACCATGCCATGGAGGCAAGGTTGACGGGTGTAAAACGTGTCCTTTTTTATGTTGTTGATTGTCCATGTGGCTGATTTAGGATGGTTTTATGTTGTGCAGGTGAGCTTCGGGCATGATGCCTATTGGTTGGCGAGAGCAGGATTGGTCCCAGTTGCAAGACACCGTGGCTATTGAGGAGCTAGGTGTACGTGCGACTTTCGCAGCCTGTGGGCTACTGAAGTTCTTTGAGTTCCCCTTGATATGGGTGTAGGAGTATCTCCTGCAGTTTCTTATCCGAATGTGGAGTCCGGACCTGCACTACTTCATAGTGAGGGGAGAGAAAATTCCCTTCACTGTGGTAGAGGATCTGTATTTTTTGATTGGGCTCCCATTTCTAGGAACGCCCCTATCGGCAGAGCTGGTGCTACCGAGAGATACGCCGCTAGCGATGGTGGGTCGAAGATATTGTTTGGGGCTGAACTATATGTCCAACACAGTTGTGAGCATTGGGACGATGGATGCCCTAGTGCATTTTTGTATAGCAACGATGATTGTGAGAGTGTATGGTTCGCTGGCGACATAGTGGATCAGCGGTGGCCAGCTGATGGTGATGGAGAGAGTGTTGGATGACGAGCATTTTTCCTGGGGGCTTACGCTGCATTCCAGGATGGTGGGGCAGCTGGACCACTATCGGTCCATGGATAAGGGAGAGTTTGCCTTCGGGTCCATCCTGGTGGCCTAGTTTCTGGAGAGGGTGTCGATGTTGCACCCTAGGATTCTATTGGGTGCGCCTGGGGCACAAGAGCTGCGACTGAGGCGGTGGTCGACTATGTTGCTTTGCCATGGTGGTGGCGAGGGTGGCCACTTCTTCACTGCAGAGGCAACACAGGTATGGCGACAGACGTCACAGGTGATATTGTGGTACCCCTATGTCGAGGTTGACTTCTGGGAGGATCCGGACATGGTGCTACCTCCAGGGGAGGTGTTTGACCACTAAGGTATGTTGATGATGTTGATATATATGTTTTTGTGTTTTTGAGATAGCATGCCATATGTATATGATATAGATGTTGATACTATCTGTTGTTTGTTTGTATGTGCAGATGTGGCACCTCGTGGGCGTGAGGTGGAGTTGCAGAGAGCGTTGGCTCATCAGGAGTCGGAGAGACTGTTGTGGGGAGAGATACATCAGCATGAGGATGCCGCGATGTGACCAACCGAGCCGAAGAAGGTAGCGAGGAGACACCTGTTTGATGACCCTGGTGCGGGACCATCACATGCTCCTCCAGCGGCTGTCGGAGTGGATTTTGAGGACATACGTCGTCGTCTGGAGGCAGTGTTATAGGATGTGCCTGAGGGCATATGGTATTGCATCCAAGATGAGGGTATCTTGGAGTAGTGCGTGGGGGTTCCTCTGCATGGAAGGACGTAGTATGACGAGCAACAGTGGATGGTGTTGCGGTGACCGGATGACTATCATTGGGGTAGGAGGGACTGGTAGGGGGTGGACCACCACCGCTTGAGGGAGGGGCAGGTGGTGGTGGGCTGCCACTGCCTGAGGGAGGAGCAGGTGGTGGTGCTCTAGAGGCACCATGAGTGGTGCTCTATGTATTGATGTATATATATTTTTGTATATAGGCTGGTGATTCCATTTTGTACCAAGGTGCTTCATTGGCCTATGGATAGTTGTATTTTTGTATGTAAACATTTGGATGGCACTGTGGAACTTTTGATATATACATGAGTATACATTTTTGAGATCTATGTGGTGTTTACATGTGTTTTGTTAATTTATTGATGATGTCTAATCTATATATGTGATGACAGTTTGTGTTACATGTTTATGTATGTGTAGAGGTAGCTTGATGTGATATATGCCAGTCTAATACAATATCAACTAGGTTATCCATAATTTGATTCAATTGTCTTGGAATATGTGTAAATGTAATGGAATCAAAATGTCGAGATAAAAGTCTAACCTGCAGGTATTTGCGAAAGAGGCAAGGATCACGGATGTGGTACACATTGTTGAGCTAGAGTACGACTAGTTGAGAGTTGAGAAAGATGCTAAGGTGATGAATATGATGATGTTGGGCATCGGCCAGGAGGCCGATGACAATAGTGTATTCGGCTTGGTTGTTGGTTGCTGAACCCAAACATATGTCGCTTGAATGGAGCATTTCATGTGAGGGGGTGTAGAGAGACCAAGTGATCGAAGTGAGATTTTGCATCCAACGGCTAGCGCCGTCAGCGTAACGGATGTGGTAGGCTGGTGGAGGAAGCCTTTTTCAATAGCACAAAGGATAGTTTAGACGTGAGGGAGGGAAAAAAGATTAAAAACGCTATAAAAGAAATAACCTAAAGTAGAATGACTATGTTTAAGCGTAATATTTCTTTAGATACAACCCGTTGATGGGTTCTTTGAGAGAGAGGCCTTCAGGGGAGCCCAGGATGTATGCGCCTTTGGTGAGGCAATGTTAGATAATGTATGGGCCATGCCAGAGTGACTTGAATTTTCCGTGGCCAAAGGTATCATGAGCGATATCGTAAGCCAGGACGAGGTCGCCTTCGCAAAATGAACGAAGGTTGACATGTCGATCAAAGGTAGCCTTGGATCGTTTTCTAGCTGCCTTGTTGTTCTGTAATGAAGATCGAAGATATTCATCAAGAGACTCTAGGTTCAACAAGCACTGCTCCATTGGAGCAGTGTTGATTAATAGCTCAATTGCGGTGCGTAAGGTGGGAATTTTGCACTCGATGGGAAGAGTGGCCTCAACCCCATGGACTAGGTGAAATGGTGTGAAACCAGTGGCTGTTTTCACAGCTATACGGTAAGCCCATAGTGTATAAAATAACATATGATGCCAATTGGTTTTATGTTTATTAACCATGCATTGTAACATGGTCTTGAGGACCTTGTTAACAACTTCGACCTGTCCATTAGACTGAGGGTAATATGGTGAGGCAAACTCGTGGGAGAATCCTAACCGAGATGAGAGTTCGACGAAGATCTCATTCTTGAAGTGTTTCCCATGATTGGAAACGAGTTGGAGTGGTACTCCAAAGCGGGATATGACATGGTTAAAGAAAAAACACGCTACAGTTTCAGCGATGCTGTTGAAGGTGGGCATAAATTATGCCCATTTGGTGAAGTAATCGATGGTGACAACAATGTATTTGTGACCATTGTTGGAGGGGGGATTACAAGTCATGAAGTCGATGCCCCATTTACAAAAAGGGTCGGCAGTGATGACGGGATGAAGAAGAGCAGGGGGAGCTCGGGCTTTATTGGCATAGAGCTGACATTGCTCACATCATTTCACGGCATGAATGCAATCGTGAAACAAGGTAGGCCAAAATTAACCGCCTCGGATAATATTTTGAGCAGTGGATATGCCTGAAAGATGGCCCCCACATGCTCCATTGTGGTAGTCGTTTAAGACTTTATCAGCCTCGTCAATAGTCAGGCATCGACGAAGAATGGTGTCGACTCCCTGTCAGTATAGGATGTCTTCGATGAGGAGGTAGTGGGGGGCCTGATGGCGAATACGATGATGATCATCTTGTGACAGGTGGTTACCGAACTTTTGAGTTTGGAGGTAGATGAGGAGGTCGCCGTACCAAGGATCATCCGAAGTGATGTAAAAGAGGTGTTTGTCGGGAAAGTCAGTGTTGATGGGGGTACTGGTGGTGTTAGAGGGGAGGGCTATGACAAGTTCAGCGAGAATGAGGGCCTTCTTAATCTTAGGTGTTGAGAACTTGAGGTCGTACTCTTGAAGGATGACGATCCATCGAGTAAAATTTTCGTTAACTTACCGACAACTGAGAAAGTACTGCATAGGGTTGGAATCTGCGACGACCTTGGTTGTGCAAAGAAGAATGTAGTGGTGCAGTTTCTGAACTGTGAGGACGACTGCAAGAGCAAGTTTCTCTTCGTGTTTATACTTCAAGGGTGGCCCTGAGAAGTTCTTACTAACGTAATAAATGACATTCTCATGATTGTCATCACCTAGATGGACGAGAACTCCTGCTACTAATACAGCTAATGATGATACGTAGAGGATATAGTCGCGATTGTAGTCAGGTGCACTAATTAAAGGTGCATTCAAGAGTGTTGTTTTAATATCGTCAAATGACTGTTGGGCATGGTCGTCCCAGTGAAATGGGATGTCGTGACGTAGTAAGTGAATGAAACCATGTGTGCGTATGGCGTAGTCTGGGACAAATCATTTTAGAAAGTTAGCTTTGCCTTGTAGTCCTTGAAGTTGTCGTAAATTCTAGGGAGGTGGAATTTCGGTGATAGCTTGGACTTTGAGGGGGTCTACGGTAATACCTCTTTGGGAAATGATAAAGCTGAGGAGGCGCCCTGCGGTGACACAGAACACACACTTGAGCAGATTCAAGTGGATATTGTACTGACGACACCATTGAAAGATGATTTGTAAATCATCAAGATGTTGGGTGCGTTTCTTGGATCGAGTTGTGAGGTCATCCAAGTAGGCGAGGATGATATGAGTCATATCATGAAAGATGTATGTCATAGCCCACTGGAAAGTTGCTTCGGCATTATTTAAGCCAAAAGGCATGACATGATATGCAAAAGTACCCCAAGGGGTAGTGAATACGTTTTTATACTAATCGGCGGGGTGAATTTGAATTTGATTATAACCAGAGAATCCATCCATAAAGGATAGAGCCTCGTGGCCTACGCAGTCATCGATAATTTGATCAATGAAAGGCGTGGGAAAGTTGTCTTTGGGACATGCATGATTGAGATCGTAAAAGTTTTTGAAAACATAGACAATGCCCTCTTTTTTTTAATGAGTACAGGTTTGGAAACCCATGAAGTATAGGCGATAGGGTAAATGAACCCGACAACGCGTAATTTGTCAATTTTGGCTTTGATGGTCGTGGCTTTGGATGGGTGTAGCGATCGTTGTTTTTGATGAAATAGTGTAATGTTGGGCTAGGTGTCGATGCGATGTTCGATGATAGAGGGATCGAGGCCAGGCATTTTCGTGTATGACCAGGCAAAAATATCCTGATATTCTTGGAAGAGGGCTTTATATGCGATGATTTCCTGAGGAGTGCAAGTAGCTCCAATGGTGATTTCTTTGACAATGCCATTTTTTATGGAAATGTCGATTTTAATGGTTGGGGAAATGTTGGCCATGTTGCCTTCTTCAAAAGCATCAGGGGTAGGAATGGGGTTTTTGAACCAGTCGATAGGCCCTGATGGGATAAAATCCTTGGTTTTGACCACGTAAATGGGGTGTTGGTTAGGAGGCATGGAGGCTTCCTATGGAAAGAAGAGTGTGCGGTGGTGTAGTGCATCCCAGGGGAAGTCTGGGTGGTTTAACTCTTCGAGTATTTCTTTGTCGCATTGGAAGTGACGGAAATACAAGGGGTCATGAGGAGTGATATCGATGACTGTTGTCATGTGGTTGCCCCCTGGTGAGGAAGAAATAGGGGGGAACAATGCTAGGAGATGGTGAGGGTTCTCTCAACATAAACCAGATATTGAAGTACTGAGGAGTACCTGTGGTAGTTGGGTGTAAAATGTCCATAGCGGGATGAGCAGGAGAGTTGGGGGGATTGGGGGGTGAATCCTCAGATAAGTCATCTAAGAACCATCGAGGTGTTGGAAGGGCCTCGGGTTCGGGAGAAATGATATGAAGATCCTCTAGTGATGAGGTGATGTTAATTATCGACTCTGTGACCGTTGAAGCAGGTTCAATTGGTGTTGCCTGTATTCAAGGATCATAGGACACTGATATGTAAAATGAGCTAATGAGACACAAAGAGAGAAATGGCGTCTCATACGCTCATTAACTGAAGTGGTGACATAACGGATGTCAGTGATATTTGTTGAGGAGGACGTAGCAGGACTAGGGTTGCTCTAGAAGCTCTGGCGTACTGCATCTAATGTTTGCCGAAAGCATGGCAGTGTTGGACAATGGTGGGTATAATGGCCATATTCGTAACATATAGCGCAAGCGAATTTGGTCTGCAACCCTTTACTACTAGAATGGGGGGTGGTAGTGGCAGGACTGGCTATAGTGGCGAGTGTTGGGAGAGTGTGATTGAGTGGAATCAAATTTCGTAACTCAGGTAGAGATGGGAAGTTGTTGGTTTGGTGTCCCTCTTTCTCACATAGTGCGCAAGGAGGTTGGATGCATGGAGGAAGTGGAGCTGTGGGATCCTTTTTCTTTCTCCTACCCCCAGCTATGGCAGGGGTGTTAGTGAGTGGGGGTGTGGTGGGAGTAAGTATGGGAATCTTCATGGGGATTCCTTCTTTTTTGGGGGGAAGGGATGGTCAAGGGACCGTCTCTGGTGGGTGTAAATACCAAACTAGGATTGCTAACACCATATTAGGTAGGGTGAGCGTTGCGGCTACCTGTAAAGCTTCGATGCCTGGTGGAGGGTAAAAGAAGGGAATTTGTGTGATGGCTTGGGGAACTGTCTCCCAAACTGGGATATGTCCTTGGGGAGAGGTGGAATCATGGATCGGTGGGGTCGATGAGTGTGCAGGAGGTTCTTGAGGGGGGAGTCCTGCGACAAGTGGGACGTCAGATATGATAGAAGCCTCAGTAGGAGGAAGGGTATCCTCTGTGTGAGTTCTGTTAGATGATATGATGCAGACTTGATTGGAAGGATGAAGGAGTGGTGGTGCTCCATGGTAAGTTCCTAACAATGATGGATCTTTGAAAATTCCAGGACCCGTATCGACGAGTGGGTATGCGTCGTGGCTTGTGTGGATGAGAGGAAGAATTTTATCGATGTTGAAATATGGATTAGGCTCGTAATGTGAGACTTGGTCAATAGTAACGATCTTCCCATTGTGAGGGAACATCATTGTCTGAAAGACAAAAGATGCCACTGCCTTCATAGCGTACATGTAGCTACGACCAAACAGGATATTATAATCGAGTGGGGCATCGATAACTTCGATGTCGATGAGAATAGTCTTTCCCCTGAGTTTGAAGGGGACATTTTGGAAGAGCCCTTCAAGAGACGATGGTCACCCATCATAATCTCGTAAGGTGATGGCAGAGGGTATGAGTTCAGGGGAACCAAGCTTCTGCCATACCATTTTGGACATAATGCATGTAGATGCACCTTCATCAATGATACACTGATGAACTATGATGTTCCATATTTTTACTGGTATTTGAAAAGTGATCAAGGTGGGAAGGCGAGGTTCTCCGCTGTCAATATCAAAGGTAATGAGTCGGGTATTTGTGGGGTCAACTGCCCCCAACGTGGAAAGTAATGATTTTCATTGAGTAGGACAAGTCTGGAGGACCTCCAAAACTGACATGGCAGTTGGGGATTGTGCTAAGTCATCTACCAAACTATAGTTATGAGCTGCCCTAGCCTATGGGTTGTGGACAGTCCCGCGCAATGGGATGCGAGGGATGTGAAGTTATGGCTCGGCGGAAGGGAGAGGAATCACTAACGGGGGTCCCGTCGGTGTAGGGTTTGTCTCCGGAGGGATAGGAGGAGACTCAGCGTGTGCATGATATTGACGATTATGTGTTTGCAAAAGGATTTCTTCCTCACTAGTGAAGAGAATTGTGTGATCTGTTGGATTGTTGGGGTTGGGGTATTGTCCCACCTGAGGTGGAGGATGTTGTGTGTCCTATTGGGTTTTTATCACACCTTGATGTGGAATGGGATTCTGCAGCACGGTAAGAGGGGGTTGTTGCACGTATTGTTGGGGTGCCTGCTGAGGGGCAGGTGGTGCTGGAGGATGGGGAAGACTACCAAAGTCTTTTAACTATTTGAAATCAGTGATTTGGGGGAAATGATGAGTGTAATGGCCGAACTCACCACAAAGGGAACAAGGGAAGTTTGTTTTAACATTATTGTTATTTCTCCCTTGGTGCCTATTATTATTGCCCCCCTGGGGGTTTTGATTCCCTTGGTTCTGGTTGCCCCTAGTGGATTGGTTCTGCTGGGGTTGATTCCTGCCTTGACCTAGATTGTTGTTGTTCCTATTCCATCCTTTATTTTTGGCATTGTTCGATGGATGGGTTGGATTGGCCGTATTCAGCTGTTAGAAATTTTGGTATTGCTGAATGACAGAGGGTTGAACAAAATTCACCCCCGCATGAGGATGTAGGGGGAGCCATGGGTTGTGGGGGACCAGGAAATGGGAAGTACATATTCTATGGTGGTAACGATTCGTAAGGTACATAGGAAGGCGTAGTGATTTTTCTAGTACTATAAGTTGAGGTAGAGGGGGTACCAGAGTTCGTTTGAATAGGTGGATGTATGGGGGGTGTCGGCGGTGGTCCACTGATGGGTGGAGGTATCGCAATAGGGTATGGTTGGTGATAAGGGAGTGGGGGGTAATAAGAAGTGTCCCTGTATGCCAGTGGGTATTAATGTGTTCCATACATTGGTGGTTGTTGGGTTTGTGGACCGTGGTGAGTGGTGGTACCAATCAGTCTGTATGCTGAGTGAGACATCCCAGGTTTGTCTTGGCCAAATGGCATAGGTTTTGGAAGATCAGGAAGTACAGTGTATAAGTACCCTGACTGTGCATAGATGAGGTCATATTGTTGGGCCTTATTGATGGCTTCCTCTTTAGATTGAGGGAAGGTGGAAGCTACATCCTTACCGAGGAAAGAGACAAGTGATCTAAGAAACTAGTCGAGACACTGTTGCTTGGTGGTTTCTGCTTTGCACAAACTACGTTGCCTATACCACTCATGAATGTGGTCAGTGATATGTGTGGCTGAGGTTTGTTTCAAATTATAAAGTAATTCTAGACCATTGTCATGGCGGATTGGTAATTGGAATAAGGTCAAAAATGCTTTGGCCAAGGACTCAAAAGTTGCGTGGGACCCTGATTTTTCTTCTACATACCATTTGGCTGATGGGCCAATGAGTGTGCGTTGAAATAATCGCAGTCTGATGGAATGATCCATAATGCTATTGGAAAATCACCATAGGTGAAAGGTCATGACATGGTTGGCAGGGTCATTGCCTACCTTTCCTTCAAACTTTGGTATGTCTGAAGGTAGTTTGGTGGGCATTGCAGGCCATTTGGGAGCATGCAATATAGGATCATTGGTGAGTTTGTTGAGATCCGGTATGTTGAGAGAGGCCAAATATGGAATCTACAGTGGGGGGGGGAGGATTAGCTTCGTCCATGGTGTGAGTGTGTTGTGAACCTGACCCTTGAGGGGGGCTAGGTGGGTTGGTGCTTCCTCCTTGAGAGGAAGTTGGTTCCCTGCTTCCGTGTAAAGGAGAGCAAGTGAATAGATGACCTTGGGAAGTGGACCCAAGTAATGTATAACTAAGGAAAGATGATCCTAAAATAGTAGCACTCACAGGAGTGTGTGAAGGAGGTGCCGATGAGTGGGCAAGACCAGACACTCCCCCTAAGATAGGAGGGAGGTTTAGAAAATGTCATGAATGACGGGGGTTCTGTGGGTCCCCTATGATGTCCGACTAGCTGCGTGAATGTGTGCAAATAATGGTGAGAGTAATATAGAAACAAAAGCCTTTGCATTGAATGTTACACAATATATATATCCAAATCAAACTATAATCAGAGGTGCAGCATACATAAAATGTTTTTGAAAAAGAAGCATATATGTGGGTAAGTGGGTTTTGTCCATGTGGGGAATCAAAAGAAAAAAAATGATCATGTCCTAGAAGATGTAACATCCTTCCTCTCAAATAGCACTAGGCCTTCCAATAGTACTCAACGGTGGGGTCTGAAGTCACTGGAAGATAAACTAGTGAAGGATGAAATAATTGGTTATAATGAGGGGTAAAGGGGGCATATCCCGAAACAGATGGCGATATTTCCCAATAGGCACACAAAATCCAATCAAGGTGCAATTGCAGCCCACAATTTCCACCTGGGTAGATGTCCTAAAATTTGGTCACTAGGTACCTCGGTCAAAGTGTGACATTTAGATTTTCGGCCTAAGAAATGGGTCACGGGATAGATCTCGTCCAAGAGGTGGGTACCTCAAGGGGGGACGCACAGAACAATCAGACCTTGGCCTTCAACCCTTCATGGGTATCTCCCTACCTTATGGTGTTAGGAACACTTGAATTGGAGGATTTTCAGTTCCCTATTTGTCAACTTCTATGGTTTTGACAATGTGAGAACCAGATAACGGGGAGTTATTTGGATGTCTATCCCCGAAATCCTACCTAGACTAGAAAATTTCTTTTGGCACCTCCTGTGGAGGAAAAATTAGTGAGTTTTTAGAAAGATTTTAGGTGTAGTTGTTTTGGGAGGTTGGGTGTGTAAACCAACCTTGTTGATTAAAATGGGAGTGGATAGTTTTGTCGAGAAAAGGGTGGGGTGTTTTCAGAATCCCTTTGGAGGAAACTTACTTTGACCTCCATGTTTCAAGAAGAAGCTATGTGAGTGATAAGTGACTTTTGTGTGTGAGTGAAAGTATGCCAATTTTTAGTGAATTAGATGTCACCTTGCTGCATGTGGACTTCATTTGGTCCTTACAAGTGTTTGATTACCTAATTAACTAAGTTCCTTTGGTACAACCTTGCGTAATTAAAAAGTCCCTAGGAAGCTAGCATGTGGACATGTGAGTCCGTTACTATCCCTTTAACTCCCTATTGTGATGTAATCTAAGAAAATCTTTGAAACTATCCTAGATTGATCATGTGGGCATGTATGGGCCCATTACAAAACCTTTAAACTTCCCTAGTGATTTGATCTAAGAAAGAAAATTTCAACACTATCCTATATTTGTAGCATGTGGGAATGTATGGGCCCGTTACAATATTAAGATGTGTTTGAAAAAGTAAACTAAGAGGAGTCCCAAGAAGGGTTGTTGTCCTCTCCTAAAGGTTTTAATGTTCTTAAGGGAGATGAGATCGTTTCACAATCTTTTTATGATTCTCAAGATCACTTGGAGGCGTGAGAGAAGAGCATACTAAGCGATTTTTATTCAACTTCTAGTCCCAATGCAAGTTAAATGTGATTAAAAATGATTCCCAACTTATCTTGTGAGTCAAAACAAGCCATCCATGTGGCGAAAAAAATGAAAGCAAAGAAGGGAAATTGATTTTAACCTCTTAAGTGCCTATGTGTTTTTGACTAACCCCTTTATATGATGAGGGGACTAAGTGTGGTGCAGATTTAAAACATGCTTGAAATCATTTTTAAGAAGGAAAATGGCCTTCCCCACATCTCAACAACTTTACAATGTGAATTTTTGC
>ML778697.1:882457-902319 GCA_009831015.1 Picea engelmannii | reverse complement strand
GAGGGCTCTTGGACCCCCACAAGCAAGCTCTTCTTACAACAAATAAAAATGGAAAATGATGAAAGAACTCTTTGCTAATCCACTCAAGGGGTGAGATGGATTGCCCAATGCAATGGTGCAAATATACTCTTGGCAAGGATGGAGTCCTCAAGAAAATAATGGTAGCATAACTTTGCATTGAATTCCTTGAAAAATGAAGTGTATCTATGGCCTTTTTATAGCATTCCTTTGAGCTATTGTTCAACTAGTTTGTAGTGTGAAAAGAGGCTAATTAGGGCATTTCTAGGTCTTTGACCAGCCATCCAGTCGAATCCAGTCCAGATTTGAGTGTCAAATCGGCTTGGGAGCTAAATCATAAGTGGGTGGGAGGCCAACCACTCTCATAAATGCGACGTTTCTCAGGTGCACGGATTTTTGCAATAAAAGTCACGCATCGTGCGCATGTGCCCGATTTCGGCATTCCTGTTCCACACATGTGCGTGCGCGCCCAGTGTCTTCATAGCGCCCTTCAATTTTTTACTACTTTGTATAGTTTTTTACCCTTTATGAATGATTTGGTGTTAATTCAGGTCCATGGATGACTTCATCATTGTTTGATGATGCCAAGTTCTTGTAACCATGTGCGGACGAAATTTCAGTGATAACACTTGGTACACGGTTGAAGGCACTTGTTAGTAGTATTGTTGATGCATGGTTTATAGATGATGTAGCATACTTGTCTTGGTATATTATTAGAAGCAGATATTGATCTTGGTGATGATTATGAGTTGTTGTGTCATGCTTGGTCTATGCATATCTTAGTGATATTGTGCATATGGTTGAGAGTTGTCTTGGTGATTGATATTGGTGAGTAGATCTAATTTGGTTGATAATATTGATGAGACGGGTTGTTGTGATAGGTTTTTTGGACAAGTTATTGTGACAAGTTATTTGTATAGACTTGATGCATGGTTGATGCACTTGTTTATGGTACAAGTCGAGGTACAATTTGATGTATTATACATGTTGGCATAGGTTATTGGTACAGGTTGTTACAGGTTTGTATTGGTTGTTTGGTGTAGGTTGATTGGTATAGGTTTACAACAATATATATCACAGTGATAATTTGACAGTGGTTTCATCATTCTAGTTATATTTCAGGGTGGTTGGACGTGGAAAGGACAGGTGGTTTTAGCCACCTTCTGGTTGTAGTCGGAGAACATAAGGGGTTATAGACTCCTTCTGGTTGTAGCAAAAGAATTGGGGACTTGGAGCTTCCCTCAGGTTGTAGCCTGACAAACTAGGGGGTTGCAGCCTCCTTCCAGTTGTAGCTGGAAAACAGAGGAAGTTGGTGCTTCCAATGAATGTAATTCTTGAAGACATATAAGAAAAAGAATTTCGTGGTTTTCTCCCACTTTGGGTTTCCACGTAAAAACATTGGTGTACTTTGTATGTGTATGATTGCTCATTTGTTCATTGTTTATTTACTTTTCAATTATTGGATGATAATGCTACATTGATATAACACTTGCATTTTATGGTAAAAAAGGATTAAATTTCTCTATTACTGTTTCACCCCCTTCTCAGTATTCCAACACTTATAAGGGTGAATATCCTTCCAATGGTAATGATTTTGCTAGAAAACTTTTCGATTCTATTATCAGAAAGGTTCTATCAGAATATAAATTAGAATTGTTCATCTATGTATTCTGAGGAGCAATTTCTTGGTGGGTAATATCCCGATAACTTTTAGGCATGGTAAAATAAGTGAAGATATTCTTTGATGTTCATCATGAATCAAAATTTGGTCTTTTCGAACAAGGGCCAATTGAGAAAAAGTGAAAGAGAATAATGTCTTTTATTATCATAGTTGATTGAAAGGTGTTGGACGCTTGGGCTGACCCAGGTTTTGATCTCAAAGGTTTCCAACAAAACCCTCAAACTATCGGCCGTCTTGGTAAACCAAAAGGAAACGTTACGCATTGACTGCAAAATGCAGTCTCACTCGAGATGGGGATTTTATTTTGATCCTTTTCCTCATGCAACAAAATTATTATCCATTCATCTACTCTAGTATTCATTCATTCGTTAAACTATGCATGCATGTTGTCACAATCAAATTAACCATTCATGCTATAAATGATAAATAATATAACAGTAAAACAATCATTCATGACACATAACATAGTATATCTATCGTGGTTCACCCCTTGAGGATACGTCCACAAAGATATGTCTCTTCTGCTCATTTATTCATCTTTCTGCAAAAATCTACGCAGTGTGGATTACATTCTTTGGGTTTACAATTAAAAAAAGGAGGGTAAATACCCTCTATAAGGTGGACTAGACCACACCATAATCCACTGTCTATGGCCTATCCCTCAAAAACTACTTATTTAGATAAAAAGTTGTATATGCTTGACCAATCAACCAACGAAAAACCTCTCCTAGACCTTCTAGGCCTTTATTTATACTATTCTACTGGATTATAGCCATTACATTCATTTCCAAAACCCTAACCCTAACATGGCTAGGTTTTCCTTCATGTGAGCCACGTTTATTTTCCTCCATCTTTCACATGCTTATTTTCCTTTCTTTTCTACATGTTGCTTTTCCTTATTTTTCTGCATGTTGCTTTTCCTTCGCCTACGACGTGCTTTCCAAAATTATGCTTTTCTTTCCCAAAATAGGCATGTTCCAAAAATAGAATTTTATCCCAAAATAGGCATGTGCCCAAAATATAATTTTCTCCCAAAATAGGCATGCACCAACATGCCCCAGACACTAACATGTGCCTCGTCCCAAGCCACTCAGGTGGTGTGCGCTCCCTACAAAGCCTTCTCCAAATTGTGGAACTTCCCTGCTAGTTCCTCCCCTTTTTCTTTCAACTGCGCAACTTTCTCTGTTAGTGCCTTGACCAACTGCGATGTAATATGTTTGTGAAACACCACAATGCTATCTGTATGAGACTTCTCCATCCTTGTATTTTCTTCCTCCAATTTTTCAATTATCTACACTGCTTTCTCTTGTAGGGGATCCAATTGGGCCTTCCTTACCTGCTTATTTATCTACATTATCTTTAATTCTATTTGTAGGTTCTTCATCTCCTGCGTGCCTTTCAACTTCTATGTGATACTCATTTCCTTATTTTGCTGCTTCAACTCCTGCATTGCAGTGTTAATTTTCTCTTATTGTTGGTTTAACTGTTGGACCTTATCTCCTTCTTCCATAGGTAGTCCATATGTGCACAGTCCTCTCAAAATGTTATGTGACTTCCTTGGATTCCCTTGCAATCTATTTTGTTTTCATTTTTTCCTTCTATTCTCTCTCGACTGAGACCTTAGGAGGAGTAGTCGGAGTCAGTTTCTCCGTGAAATTTGTGATCTCCTTTTTGTACTTTTTCATGAGCTACATAATCTTCTAAAACTTCCCTTCCATTGTGTTTTATGGCTCTTGCGTGCAGTCTGGGATGTTGTTATAGAATTTTTTCAGTCTCTTCTCTAACTTGTCGATGAATTTCTTCTCCTCTTCCTTCTCTAGGGTCAACTGGTCATAGGTAATTTGTAACAATTCTACAACCTCCCTGCAAACTTCCAAGTTGGTGGCATATGTGCGGGCTCTGGATTGGACTTCTTTCATCATGCTTGCTTGTTATCCATATGACACCTTTGTAGGTATCTGTGACATCACCAAATCTAGTTGGTCGATGTCCCCAAATGCCTTTTTTTTTGTCTCCTCATCAACTCGTAGCATCTATTGTGTGACCATGAAGGTGCCACTTCCCTTCACCACTATCTCCACAGTTTCCTCTTGTTCCTTCTACACAGTTGTTTGTTTTTTCTTCACTGGATGTTGCACTATAGGAATATGTAGTATTTGTAGAGTGTCATGGAATTCCACCAACTTGGCCATGACCTCCTCCCTTTTCACCTCCGATATGAATATGATGTATTCACCCCTATCTTGGACTTTGTATTCCACTAGCTCAGCATCCTCCTCTATAATGGTGATGACTCGAGGCTTCTTGTGGTATTTCATATTCTTGTGCATATCCTCCTCCTACATCATAGATATATTTTTCTGTGAGGGATACACCCCATTATTATTCTTATGTGTATCCTCCTCTTCAAACCAAGAGGTTTCTTCATGCTTATCATCACCATGTACTTCCTCCCTTGACATTGTTTCCTTTTTCCTGTGATTTTTCATTGATGCACTTCTTCCTGATGCTTGAGTGAGCTCTATAGCCTTTCTCGTGTTGGAAGCCAGACTAATTGTCTTTGTTTATGGGTCTTCCTCCTTTTTATCCTTGGGTTTGAATTATTTCTTTGTTGTCGGCACCTTCCACTACATGGGCCAATATTTTATGATCCAATCGATCTCTTCCCTTGAGGCATAGTTACTCATTTGCAACCATTTTTTCTGCAAGTCCCTTGTGGCCTAGATCCAGATGTGATGTTTGGATGCCTTGAACCTGAAAATCTATTCGTTCTCCTAGACCACCTCAATAAGAATCCTCCACACGTTTGTTGTTTTCTATTAAATGTATTCCAAAAAGATGGCAAACAGTGTGATGTTTTCTTGTTGATTTTTATTTTCCTTCACTTTCCAGAGTGTTTTGTATCATGTTGAGTATCATTTTCCCTTCCTGTCTAGAAAAGACGAGAAATTTGGATCCTTCCAAGATACCAAAGTCATGAGGATGAGGAGCTAGGAATAATGCAACTCAGTGCCATTATCCTGCGCATCCCTGCAGTCGATCAAGAATTTGTTTACTAGGTACGATGGCCAACTAAACATTACCCCTTATGTGCACTACACAACTATGGTTATGACTCCTACTGGGGCCTCTTTTTTCCTGCATTTCCTCAACAATTTTCAAGTCATTATATTGTTGGAGAATATTTTTGTGGCATCGTTTATGTCTTTGAGGACTATTCCCAGGTTCCCCATGTTTATTCCAAAATACGACTTGACTATCTCTGCAATTTTCTTTTCTCGCATATTGTTATCCTGGTACTCTTTGGGTTGTGCACCAATAGTGGGAAACCTTATAATTTTGGAAATCAACGCCACAACAATGGGTATAGTTCTATCCATCCAAAGGATACCTCCATGTACCATGGCCAAGAGTTGTTTGATGCACAGTCCCAGATTTTTATCACACCTAAAGTGTGATATGTCTAGGAGGTTCATGATACTATAATTGTAGAGCCCTTTTATCCACTACATGAGATCCAAGATGGGTCTTCCTAGAGGTCTGATCTCCCCTATTTCCTCCAATTAAGTCTCATCTACCAGGTATGGAAACTTTTTCGCATCTCAAAAATCATGTTCGGAGTACCTCAACTTTGGCACCTTTCCCCGCATATCATCCACTGTGTTAAATTTGGCAGCATTGACAGTCATTCTCTAATGAGAGGCCATATGGGTCACCCTAAGGATAGCCAAGGAGAATTGGAGAATCAACCATTCTTGTGAGGTATTGACAAAATCCAGGGGGAATGGACAACCTCTATGAGTCAAACCAAAAGTCAAGACGAATGAGAAGATATGTGAGTCTAATGAAACATTCAGGGGGAACGTACAATCTCTGTGAGCATAGACAGTCTAGTGCAAAATTTAGGGGGAACACAAAACCTCTGTGAGCATAAAAAGACTAGTGCAAAAGTCAGGGGGAACATACAACCTCTGTGAGCCTAGTCAAACCTTGTGAGCCATGAGAAAAAGTCAAGGTATCTAGCAAAAGTTAGGTTGAATGTAAATATCCTATGAGCTAGAAACAAACGACATTCCTAATATTGCAAATGATGTAATTGTATTGATCTAGTGCGCTGGCACATGTAAACATTATCCACCATGAAGATAATTTTGAATTGCCTTGTCAAGAGTTGTAACTAAAGTCTTGAGTCTAGTTCTATGTTAGAACTAAAGTGTAATATTGAGTTGCAACTAAAGTCTTGAGTCTAGTTCTATTTTAGTAATGTTGAATTGCAACTAAAGTCTTGAGTCTAGTTCTATTTTAGAACTAAAGTGTAATGTTGAGTTGCAACTAAAGTCTTGAGTCTAGTTCTATTTTAGAACTAAAGTGTAATGTTGAGTTGCAACTAAAGTCTTGAGTCTAGTTCTACTTTAAAACTAAAGTGTAATGTTGAGTTGCAACTAAAGTCTTGAGTCTAGTTCTAAGTTCAAACTAAAGCATATATGTCTCAAGTCTAGTCCTAAGTTCGAAATAAAGTGTAATGCTGAGTTGTAACCAATCTCAAGTCTAGTTCTAAAGTACGAACTAAAGTGTAATGCTCAGTTGTAACCAATCTCAAGTCTAGTTCTAAGTTCGAACTAAAGTATGAAGCTGATTTATGACTAATGCATGCAATCAGGTTACTATTCCGATCTTCTCATCTTCCCCTCTTTAGCCTATATAAGAAGAGGATGAATCCTCTCTTCAGCATAGTTTCACAACACAGTTTTTGCAAGACAATTTTAAAACACAATTTTGAAATAGAGTTTTCATATGCAGGTTGAGGGTGAAGTAATAGAGAAGCACATCAATGATAAAGAGGAAACATATCAAAGGTGTATTTCAGCAAGGTCTTGTAAGTCTTTGTTAGGTCAGAGTTATCTTGGCAAGCTCTTTGAGAGAAGTACATTCATGGTGGATATTTGTAAGAGATCTTACATTATTAATGCAATATAGGAATATTGTTTGCTGGGGTTTTTCTCCCTGTATAGGGTTTCCCCAGGGTATATGTGTTGTTGATATGCATTTTTACTTAGCTACATAATTATTTCTATTCAATTATGATTTGAAATTGTTGAAGTATATTAAGATGGAATCAAAGTATTGAAGAAAATAAAAGAATTAATCTGCATAAGAAATCAAGCTCATAATTTAACATGGCATCAGAGCTTAGGGTGTGTTAAACGTGTTGAAGTGAAGCAATAGGTACACACAGATCCAAGAGAGTTTGATTAAGTTTCCATTGTGAGGACCATGGCATCCTCCATTTCAGCTAGGGCCGAAGATAGGCTCGAAGGAGATACCAACTTTAATGTGTGAAAGCTCCATATAACAAATATCTTGCAAGAGCATGATCTTGAGTAGTATGTGGCCACTATTGTGGAGGAACCCATGAATAATGCAGGAAGAATGCCTTTTAGGAAGAGTCAAGAAAAGGCCAAGAGAATCATCTTTGACTCAGTCAAAGACAGTATAATTCCTACAATGACTTCGTTGATGACTGCCAAGGACTATATGGATACCTTGGTGAATCTGTATGAGAAACATGCTCCAGGTCAAAAGAGGAAACTTAAGCACAAGCTTAAGTATTTTAATATAGAGAAAGGTGAATTAGTGGCATCTTTCTGTTCTAGGATAGCTCAGATCAAAGAATAGCTTTTGGTCATAGGGGTGACAGTGGATGATGATGATTTAGTGCAGGCCATTTTTTACGGTCTTCCTTCTTCATGGGAGACCTTCTTATCCAGTGTAAGTGGGAGAGAGATTCAACCCACATTTGAGATTTTATGGCATGATTGCCTCCAGGAGGAGAGTTTCACAACTACCAGGAGTGAGCCAATGAAAGAAGAGCACTCAGCTTTAGCATCAAGATTCAAGGGAAAGAAAAAAGGCACTTTCTAGAAAGGCTCTAAATGGAAGCCAAACATCAAAGGTACATTCAAAGGCAAGAATATTGATACATCTAAGATTAAATTATTTAGTTGTAATAAGTTGGGTCATTTTGCTAAAGATTGTTGGTTTAGAAATAAATATCCTAGGAAAGGGAAACATCATGCCTCAACTGCTGAGGATGATGAATCCAAAAGAAATAAGAAAAGTCCTTCTAATGAGAAAGAAAATAGGAAAGAATATTATTTGGTTTCGTCTTTATCCAGTTCAGTTTCCACGGGACTGAAAAGTTGGTTAGTAGATAGTGGTGCATCAAAGCACATGATAGGGTACAAGGAGATCCTCTCATATTTCGAGACAAAATATTTTGCAGAGCAGGTTGAGCTTGGGGATGAAAAATGTTACAAGATAGAGGGAGTAGGCTCTATCTCCTTCAAATTGGAATATAGAGCTATACTTCATGTTGATGAAGTATTATATGTTCCAGGGCTCAAGAAGAATCTACTATCAGTTGCAACCCTTGAGGACAAGGGATATTAGGTGATCTGCAAGGACAGGAAGGCACTACTATGGGATAAAGGTAGCCACTTAATTACAACAGAACCCATTGGAACTCACAGTGGAGGACTATACATCGTGTCAGGACAGTCAGTTCAGGAATTGACTCATGATGCGAATAGCTCCAGCGAGTTGTGGCACAGAAGACTTGGACATATTCATTACAAAGATCTTATAGATCTACAGAACATGGTATGTGGCATGCCCTCTATTTTGTTGGGTATGTGTTATATTCTTTGCATGTGTGTGTGTGTGGGTGCGTCAGATATGACGACTGCTTTTGACGATCCCTTCACCCAGGGCTCTGCCGTGTGCGTCGGGTGCTTTCCTAGGGGGGTCCCAAGGGGGGGCAGGTATGCCCCCCCTGGTTACGTGGAGCGTTCATGGTAGTGCCCCGAGTACTTGCAGCATTCGGCATCGGGTGGTAGCCCGGGGCAACGCCCCGAATTTTTTTTTTTGGGCGGTTTTTGCTATTTTTAGCAGATTTTGCTATTTTTAACTGATTTGTAAATTAATCCTGGATTAAGGGATTAGGGTTTTGGTATCTACGGAATACCTAAAAACATTTTATATATTGTATGGCAAATGGTGAAATTCGATATAATGAAAAAGAAAGGTTTTCCTGGTTGAGGGTTTCTGGTAAAGATATCTGTGTATTCTGTGTATGAGCCATTGATTAATTTCTGTATTGCTTAAGAATATATATGCATTGCTTTACTTCACAGGTTTAAAACTTACATATTTATCTTAGTAAAAATGAAATTTTTAAGGGATACATGCTAGGTAAAAATATAAAGAAAGTATTTCCTAGTAGTGACAATAGAGCTCAAGGCATATTAGATCTAGTTAATTCTGATGTATGTGGTCCCATGCCATCTCCCTCACTCAGTGGTTGTTTTTATTATGTCATTTTTATTGATGATTACTCAAGAAAATGTTGGATATATTTTCTTAAAGCTAAAAGTAACACATTTGATAAATTCAAAGAGTATAAAGCCTTTATTGAAAAGTAGACAGGGAAACACATCAGAATCCTTAGAACAGACAATGGAGGAGAGTTTGAATATCTTCAGTTCGAGGATTTCTCCAAGTCAGTAGGAATCAAGGGATAGTTGACAGTGCCATATAATCCTCAGCAAAATGGTGTTGCTGAGAGGAAAAATGAGACTATTTTTTAGGCAGTGAAAGCAATGATGTTTGACCAGGATCTGCCAAATTCTTTATGGGAAGAAGCTACCTCCACTTTTGTGTATATTTAGAACAGGTGTCCACGTGCTATTTTGAAGGAAAAGACTCCTGAAGAAGTCTTCTCAGGGATCAAACCTAAATTAGGGAATCTAAGGATATTTGGATGTCATATGTATATTCATGTCCCTAAGTAAAAGAGGACAAAGATGGACCCCTGAAACAAGAAAGGGGTTTTTGTGGGGTACAGTGAGAACTCCAAAGCTTAAAGGATTTATGTACTAGGTTAGAGGAAAATAGAGGTAAGAAAATATGTGACTTTCCATGATGAAGCCACATTTAAGAAATCCATAGAGCTTCAGTAGGATTCAAAAGCAGTTCAACCAACTTCACCCTCTTCTGAAAATGAAGAGTCAGATGATCAGAGGGAGGAACCTCATGAAGGGCCAAGTAATGAGCCCCTAGAACCCACTGAATTGTTATAAATAACTCTTGAATAACCTCCAACCAAAAGGAAGCCAGGGTATCTTAAATAAATAGTGCAGGAAGCAGAAAGGATAGTTGCTCCCAAAGGAACTTTCAGGGAAAGGAAGAGGCCTCATAGGTTTGGAGGCTATGTTGCACTGATGAGCATCATTAGTGATGTTGAACCTTCTTCATTTGAAGAAGAAGACAAATTACAAGTATAGAAGGATTCCATGCTTGAGGAATATAGGTCTATTATAAATAACAATGTTTGGGACATTGTGCCAAGGCCAAAAGAAAAATCAATGGTTTCTTCCAAATGGATCTATAAGATCAAACATGCATCTGATGGAAGTGTGGAAAAGTTCAAAGAAATATTTGTAGCTGGAGGCTTCACTCAGAAAGAAGAAATCGACTACAAAGAGATTTTTTCTCTTGTAGCCAGGTATACCTCCATTCGATCTATTATTTCTTTAGCTTCCATACTTGGTTGGAAACTACATCAGATGGATGTAGAAACAACATTATTGAATGGAAAGATTGAACATGAGGTCTTTGTGGAACAACGATATGGTTTTATACTGCATAAAAAAGGCACTCGTGTATGCAAGCTAAGGAAGGCCTTGTATGGTCTTAAGCAGGCTCCCAGAGTTTGGTATGACAGGATTGATGGCTTTCCTAAAATCCCGGGCTTTCAGAAAAGTGATGTTGATGCAAATGTATACTTCAAGGTAAGAGGTAACCAACCTGTTATATTAATCCTTTATTTTGATGATCTCTTTCTAACAGAAAATGAAGGTCTAATAGTCCCGTGTAAGAGGGATCTAACCTCAGAATTCGAGATGAAATACTTAGGCTTGATGCATTACTTCCTAGGATTGGAAGTGTGGCAAAGACAAGGTGATATATTTATGGCACAAGGAAAATACACAGTGGATGTACTAAAAAGGTTTGGTATGATGGATTGCAAATCCCATGTCTACTCTGAGGGTTACCAACCTAAAGAAGCTACATGATTTTGATCTAGGTTCTGATTTGGTTGATCCCACCATGTATAGGCAGTTGATTGGATCATTGATGTACATGATCCACACTAGGCTAGATATATGATATGCAGTGATTGAAATGAGTGATTTCATGACTGAATTGATACAGAGACACTGGGTGGAAGAAAAGCACATCTTGAGATATCTCAGAGGGACCGTTACTTATGGTATGAGATATACATCCAGTGGTGGTTTATTTCTACATGGGTATGCAGAGGTTGACTGGGAAGGAAGCCCAGTGGATCGGAAGAGTACTTTTGGATATTGATTCAGTTTAGGATCCGCTATTATCTCTTGGTCAAGCCGAAAGAAGGGATCCATTGCACAGAGTACAACATAGGTTGAGTACATTGTAGTAAGTGATGCTAGAAAGGAAGCAGTATGGCTCAGAAAATTGGTTTCTGGGTTGTTTGGTGACAAGCTTGAGATGACTGTGATTCACTGCGATAATCAAAGTTGCATAAAATTGATAGATAACCCGATATTTCACGATAGGTCAAAACATATTTACATGAGGTACCACTACATCCGAGACTTAGTCCAGAGAAAAACTGTAAAGTTACAGTACATAGCCACGAGCAAGCAAGTAGTTGATATCTTGACCAAGCCTCTAACCTCGAGACAGTTTGTGAAGCTGAGAGGAAAGCTTGGTGTGGCTAAGAATGACTCCCTCGTTGAGAGGGAGTGTTAAATTTGGCAGCATCAACAATCATTCTCCAAGAGAGGCCATATGGGCCACCCTGAGGCTAGCGAGGGAGATTTGGAGAATCAAACAGTCTTGTGAGGTATTGACAATAGCCATGGGGAATGTAAAACCTCTGTGAGTCAAACCAAAAGTCAGGATGAATGAGATGCTATGTGAGTCTAATGAAAAATTCAGGGGGAACATATAACCTCTGTGAGCATAGACAGTCTAGTGCAAAATTCATGGGGAACGTACAACCTCTGTGAGCATAGACAGACTAGTGCAAAAGTCAGGGGGAACATACAACCTCTGTGAGCCTAGTTAAACCTTGTGAGCCATGCCAAAAAGTCAAGGTATCTAGAAAAAGTTAGGTTGAATGTAAAATTCATATGAGCTAGAAACAAACGATATTCCTAATATTGCAAATGATGTAATTGTATTGATCTAGTGTGTTGGCACATGTAAACATTATCCACCATGAAGAGAATTTTGAATTGCCTTGTCAAGAGTTGTAACTAAAGTCTTGAGTCTAGTTATATGTTAGAACTAAAGTGTAATGTTGAGTTGCAACTAAATTCTTGAGTCTAGTTCTATTCTAGTAATGTTGAGTTGCAACTAAAGTCTTGAGTCTAGTTCTATTTTAGAACTAAAGTGTAATGTTCAGTTGCAACTAAAGTCTTGAGTCTAGTTCTACTTTACAACTAAAGTGTAATGTTGAGTTTCAACTAAAGTCTTAAGTCTAGTTCTAAGTTTGAACTAAAGCATGTTAGTCTCAAGTCTAGTCTGAAGTTCGAACTAAAGTGTAATGATGAGTTGTAACCAATCTCAAGTCTAGTTCTAAAGTTCGAACTAAAGTGTAATACTGAGTTGTAACCAATCTCAAGTCTAGTTATAAGCTCGAACTAAAGTATGAAGCTGAGTTATTACTAATGCATGAAATTAGGTTACTATTTCGATCTTCTCCTCTTCCCCTCTCCAGCCTATATAAGAAGAGGTTGAATCCTCTCTTCAACATAGTTTCACAACACAATTTTTGCAAGACAGTTTTGCAACACAATTTTGAAACAGAGTTTTCATATGCAGGTTGAGGGTGAAGTAATAGAGGAGCACATCAGTGATAAAGAGGCAACATATCAAAGGTGCATTTCAACAAGGTATTGTAAGTCTTTGTCAGGTCAGATTCATGTTGGGAAGCTCTTTGAGAGAAGTACATTCATGGTGGATATTTGCAAGAGATCTTACATTATTAATGCAATATAGGAATATTGTTTGCTGGGGTTTTTCTCCCTGTACAATGTTTCCCTAGGGTATATGTGTTGTTGATATGCATGTTTACTTATCTACATAATTATTGCTATTCAATTATGATTTGAAATTGTTGAAGTGTATTAAGCTAGAATCAAAGTATTGAAGAAAATAAAAGAATTAATCCACATAAGAAATCAATATCATAATTTAACACACTGTAATCATGACGTCCAGGATGTACTGGAGTGTGATCTCTGCGATGTTTGACACCTTTCATTTCTAACTGATGGATGGGTGGCCTTCTATCGTTGTTTTGGTCATGTATTCTTCCTCCCCCTTGGTATCCGGTTGATTTTTGATATCCTCGACCAATACCTCTTGGCCTCCTTGTCCCTATTGTTTCTCCTTCATTCCCTATAGTTTAGAAGGTTTTCCCAGATTATGGCTTGCATTGCTATTTTGGTTTTTGGTGCCCTGACCCATTTCTCCTTGTGAAACCATCGATATTTCCTCCTCTACCTTCGTCGGGATGAGCAACTCTATCACCGAGGTTGTGACCTCTTCCAATTCAACCAAATTTGTGGGCTCTATCATTCATTCTTTCCTTCTATCAGTCTATTGAGTAACCCTAGTTGGAGTTACTTCACACACACATATGATTTCTTTTTCCTAAGGTTTTTCCTATGTTTATTAGTCATTATTTAGTCTCCTATATTTTAGGAAGAATATTCCTCTAGGGACAATATTCTCTTCATTTTTCACTTAAGTTTGATCAGTTGAGTGGAGTATGGATGCTACATTGGGATTATCACCATTCAACATTTGGATCATCACCAGCTAATGATATTTTTCCTTGGGATCATGACCAGACTAGTGCATTACTCATGATTCCTTGATCTCCTCCTCACTTCACTATGTTTCAGTCAGTTAACTGAATATTGATAGAATATTTAACTGAGTTAGGTGGTCGTTCACTCCCGTAACTGTCCGAGAGACTAGACTAGGTGCCAATTTACTCCCATAACTACCGGTGTGTGTCCATATCACTCTAGAACACCACTATGGTGCATTGGATTCTCCTCCAATATGCATTGTTTGAGTTATACAGAGTATATCATGTGTAAATTATCATTCATTCATTTGGTTAATGGGAATTTTTCTATTCTTTGTCTCCTGCTTCTCCTTTCTCACATTTTAACTGCAACTGTGTAGGTCAATTCCTAGCTAGATATATTAAATGTAGGTTAAAAAAATTTACATGGTATCAAAGTCGAAGGACTACTAGGGAAAAGACACACCAAATTATTTTTGCAGGTACCAAAGATTGAAGACAACGAAAAAATGGAATTTTCAAAATAATTCATTCTTACACCATACATTTTATTTGCATGGAAGGAGAAGATGATAATGCATCTTTGAAGCATAAGAATGTACATATTAACCATGAACACAGAGAATAACCAACATCATCCATATAAAAATCCAAGTATCTAAATCAAATGGATGAAGCATTCAAAATAATATATAGTATCATTTCTCTTGAACTTATCTTTGACATATCCTCCTGTAAAACCCCCAATGAAGCCTGGACCACCATGGAATGGATTTTTTGAAAATAGTATGAGATGAGGGTACACATGTTGTAGGTGGAATTTCTCACATTGGATCCAAAACGTTTCGACAATATCCAATATTTCTTTACCAAATATAAGGATTTGTTATCGCAACTCAAGGCTTGCAAGGTTGATAAATCTAAGGAGGAGAAACATATGGTTCTCACCATTCTCTAAAAAATTGTTCCATAATACTCAATGTTTGTATCCACATTTCATTCAATTAGATTCACATCTGGATCTACCTAGAAGATTCCTTCTCTTGAGGAATTTATCGAGTCTCTGACACAAGAGAAGAGCAAGCTCATCAACATGGGAAAAATCAAAGGCCCAAAGGCACATGCACTTACTGTGAAATATGGAAGTGGTCATCAATATCATAAATATAAATATAAATAAAAAAGGAAATCACATGCAAATCCAAAGAAGGAAGGGTACTCAAATCCCTTCAACGATGCCTCCAGATCCAAAGGTGGAAAGGGAATAAAAGAGGAGGAATTTTCTTACTTACATAAAGGATTCCATCCATAATCCACATGTATGCAGAACCAGATAGATATAATGACCCAAATACTTCATCAAAACAACCTTTGATATTGCATCCCCAAGGGTTCCAAGAAGAATAAGCTAGAAGATCGAAATCCCAAGAAAGGAAATTCTAGCCATGCTTTGATTGCCATCAACTCGTCTCTCGATGCTTGGATCGTATATTTAGGATAATCACACCACATCGATTACTCAAAAGAGTTATATTCTTCATTGGATGCATGAAAAGGTCCTCTTATTCTGATGGGGGACAACTCTCCAGTCGAGGTCATCGACAAAGGAAGGATTGAACTCACAAATGAATGTTTCGAGAATGTGTTTCACGTTCCCAAACTTTCCATCAATATTCTCTCTATGTATCAGATGAATAAATATGGAACTGTAAAGAGATTCATGTTCACACCTGATGTATTGGATATCTATGACATGCAAACCAATTCCAGGGTTGCTACTAGTGAGGTAAATCATCAATATAGACTCTACACATTTTCTGAATTTATTGAACTAGATTATGCATTACTGCTTACCCATGGTGATGAAAGTAGTAGGATATGGAGTGAAAGGTTTGGGAATTTAAATTTTAGATACATGAAATAGCTTAGCAAGTATGGAATGGTTGATGGTCTACCCAACATCCACGTCTTCAAAGGAATTTGTGAGGGATGTTCTCTTGGAAAACACCCTCAAGAGAAATTTGATAGAGGAAATATTCGGAGAGCTTCCTCTCCTTTAGATCTGATCCAGAGTGACCTCATGGCCCATTTTCCACATCCATCAATAAGAAAACAAAGGTATGTTCTCATTTTTGTTGATGATTTCTAACGCTTCAAGTGGATTTTCTTTCTCAGGCAAAAATCAGAGGTCTTTCAACACCTCAAAGATTTCAAAGCCCTTGTTGAGATACAATCAGGAAAGAAAATAAAAATCCTATGAAATGATAATGGGGGATCGTATGTCAACCATGAGATCCATAATATTTTTCATAAGGTGTGGATTCAGTTGCAGCACATGGTTCCCTATACTCCACAACAAAACGAAGTTGTTGAGCAGAAAAATAGATCTATAAAAGAGATGGTATATTGCATGCTACATGTAAATTCACTTCCACATACATTATGGTCTGAAGCACTTAATTGTGAAGCCTACATAAAAAACATATATCCCCATAGATCTTCCAAGTATAAAGCCCCCTACAAGTCTTGAATCAACCTCAAATCGGAAGTGACCCACTTTCGTATATTCAGTTCACGTGCATGGGCCCAGATTCCCTCTGAAAAGAGGAAGGAACTTGATCCATATATCATAGAATGTATATTTTTTGGATACCCTGACAATGTGAAGGGATACATACTTACTGATCTTTCCTCAGACCATCTCATCATTGAGCGAAGTGTCCAATTCTAGGAAAGTGTCTTTCATGTACCTCGACAACCGCATGTAAACAACTTTGTTCTTCCACCTATGAGAGGTGATGAGCATGCACATGCTGAATCTTCTTCAGATGAGAGTTCTGATTCATAGGATTCAAATGATCTAGATACAGAGTCAATACAGTCAAATGAAGATTCAGTGCATGAAGATGAATATGTAGAGCCAGAGTCGAGGCCCAAGTGGTCTTAGACTACTCTTCAAGATGCAGGGGATATTTTTGGGGATCCAGTTGATACTAGGAGGACTCTATCTGATTTCGAGGATCCTCCTCTTTCACTCACTTCCATTAAACCATTGTCACCCAAGCATCTTTTATTGGTTCAGTCTTCAGATCCATAGTATTATGGCGAGGCTATTGGAAATACATTTTGGGAATCCACCATGAAGGAAGAGTACAACTCCCTCCTCAAGAACCAAACTTGGGATCTAGTTCCCCTTCCTTTAGGAAGGAGTCTAGATGCTACATTGGTATTATCACCATGCATCATTAGGATCATCACCAACTAATGCACATTTTCCATGGGATCATCACTAGACTAGCACATTACTCATGATTCCCTAGTCTCCTCCTCACTTCACTCTATTTTATTCAATTAACCAAAGACTGATATACTAGTTAACTCAACTAGGTTTCTATTCACTCCCGTAACTTCCCGAGAGACTAGACTAGGTGGCAGTTTACTCCCATAACTGCTAGTGTGTGTCCATATCACTCTAGACCACCACTATGGTGCATTGTCTTCTCCTTCAATGCACATTGGTTGAGTTATAAAGAGTATATAATGTGTAAATTATCATTCATTCATTTGGTTAATGAGAATTATTTTATTCTTTCTCTCTTCCTTCTCTTTTCTCATATTTTCTCTATAAATATGTATGTCAATTCCTAACTAGATCTATTATGTGCAGGTTCAACACATTTACAAGTCTATCGCCCTATGCTACCAACCTTCTCAGGTGTCATGTTGGATATGAAGTGGTCACTTGCTCTCTACTTCACAAAATTTCACCTAGGTTGCGCTCTTCAACTCCCTCCTTGCTAAAAAATTTCTAAATGTCAAACTTTCTCATGATTTTCCCTCTTTATAGACCCAATCATTAATGGTTGGCCATATTTTTCACTTTTTCCAATCATTTTCGCAGTGTCTAATTTTATTGTGTGCGGTCTTCCAAATTTTGTCACACCGATTGTTGTGCGTTGTCATTCCTGAATTACTTATTCCTCCTAATTACTTTTTTTTTTCTTCGTTTTTATGTTTTTATCTTCCTTTTTCTACTTTTTATGTATTTTCATAGGGTTTATTTCCTACATTCTACTATATTACACTATACACATGGCTTCCTCATTGTGTTGCAACTACTGAGAGTTAGTAGGTCAATTGTTCCTATACAGTTTCAGTCGACTACCATTCACTATTCCTTTCATTTATGTTCTTTTCAAGTCCTTTAGCTGCACAAATCCTCCATCTGTGACATAATTCACTTCATATGGCCTTGGCCAATGCATTCTGAACTTACTAGGATGTTGCAAAAAAAAGTTGTCATAGAGGAGAACTAGATCTCCCTCCTTGAAGCTCTTCTTCTTTATGTGCCTGTCAAGCCAGGATTTGTCCCTTGATTTCTGCACCTCTTGATGGAATCCTTCCAGGATCCTATCTTCTTCTAGTTCCATAAGTTGAATTAACCTTTCTTTTACTATGCCTCTTTATGTCATATTTGTAATTGTTGCAACACACAGACTCGGTACTAGAAATTATAATGGCATGACTGCTTCTTGTCCATACACCAAAAAAAATGGTGTATGTCCTGTTAACTTCTTGCATGTAGTCTTGTATGCCTATAATATTGTAGGTATTTTTAAATCCCAATCATCTCAGTTCATATTACAATTTTTTGTCAATGCATTCTCCAAAATATTGTTGAAATCTTCGACTATCCCATTTTCCCGAGGATGATATGGTGTACTCTTCTTGAGATAGACTTCAAATTCTTCAACCATGGCCTGGATATTACTATTAATAAAATAGGTGCCTTGATCACTCATCAAAATCATGGAACATCCAAATCTTGTAATCACATGCTCAAATAAGAAGTGTGACATTGTCTCTACACTGCAATCCTTCACTAGTGTTGCTTCTTCCCATATGGTTAAGTATTTTGTCACAATGATGATGTATATGGCTCCTGACCTTCTTGTTGGTGGATTAATAGGTCTGAAAAAAATCAAATTCCCATTTTTCAAATACCTGAAGAGTTACTTGGGGTATTAGGGGCATATAATCCCTCATGTTGAGTTTTCCCACCCTTTGACAGACATCACATTTATGGAAATATTCTTTTTCATATTTATGAATTGATGGCCACCATAAACTTACGTGAAATACCTTCTACGTGGTATCTTTTCCTGCATATTTTCCTCCAGCTATACCTTCAAGAACTTTTGTTAGAACCATTGGTCATTCATGTTCCATCACACAACTTCTAAAAATGTTGTCTTCTCCCAACTTGTATAAATGACTTGAAATTAATTGATAATATGCAGTTTTGACTACCAAGTTCTTCTTAAGTGTAGTACTAAAATCCTTTGATGCAACTCATGTTCTTAAGAATTCAATGATGTCCGCAAAGTACTCATAAACTATCTGTACTAAAAATAATTATGCATAAGGGAACTTGTATTCTAAGTTAGTAGGCTCTTCTCCATTAGTTATCCTTGATAAATGATATGGGTCTGCATTCAGTTTCCCTGGTTTAACTATTACTTCAAAATCAAATTCCTGGAACAATAATATCCATCTACAGATCCTCCCCCACAACATTGGCTTGTTGACTATATATTTGAGGAAAGAATGATCTGTGAACATTTTAAATTTATTTCCCAATAGGTTATGTCTGAATTTATGTAGTGCATATTGTTAACACTCCAAAAGTCACCCTAGACTATAATCAGGTGATCTTGGTAACATAAAAAATTTACGAAAAGAAAGTTGATTTTGAAAGTATGAGAGAGGTAGGGTTGAAGTTATCTGCTTGAATTAACAAATCATATGAATCTATCCTTGCAAATCATATTACATATGCAACAAAACAGATCATCCAAAAGCAATTTTTTTCCCTTCAAGGCTTTCAGGTGGAAGACTTTTATGAGAAAACATAGAACTGCAAACAGAGAGACATGAAAATCCTTTTCAAGCATACTATTTATACAATAGAAGAAGAATCATAATCTGAAGATCCTTTTCAGAAAAGATTTAGAAACAGACAAGGTAGAAAATCTCAAAGGATCCTTCTAAGCAACCCTCTCACGGTTGATGTTGAATAAGAACAAAGGTTAAGAGTCAAAACAAAGAAAAACACAGCTAAACATCACTCTCTTCTGCAAATGAATTCTTAACACAGAAATTGATAAGATAGGATATCTTGATATTAATCTTGTCAAAGTACAAAAACAGTTCGAGAGCCTTAGCTCAACCATA
>ML778697.1:865200-882431 GCA_009831015.1 Picea engelmannii | reverse complement strand
TATAACAAAAGGGAGGCAACAACTGGAGGTACGAGCTGGCCCCCTTCCCTTGAAAATCTCTAAACATTTATTTGTTCTAAAAACTTAGATAACAACCTATGTTATAAAACAAGAAAATGTTGGTGACTAATCCAACCATGCTTCAAATTGATTTGATCCTCTTTTGCTGTGAAACTCATGTTTTTCCATGTGTCTTTTAGGAGTGTGTAGTTATCCTCAAAATTCCAGCTGCTACTTCTGCAACTTTCTCCATCATCAGCTTATCAAAAATTTGTTTAGATTGGTCCTCCTATATTCCTGGTGTTTGCTGGAAGCTTCCTTGGGTAGAAAATCTGGGTAGTGCACCTCAAAACGGAACAAGGATAAAAAGGGTAGCACATGTAGGTAGCGCCACTATGTTGTGTCTGTGTGTAGGCTCATCTTCTATGAAATATTAGGTAGCGCCTGTAGGTAGCACCACTGTGCTCTGTTCAACGCTTTCGGTGGCTTGTGAGCCAACATTCTAACCTTTAAGCCATCGAAACATCTGCTTTCGGTGGCTAAGAAAAACTATGTAAACTGAAAGAGCCACCCAAAAGGTAGGCTTTAGCAGACTTCTTCAAAGCTTCATAATTGTGTTTTCCAAGATTCTTGATCTTCAAGGATGCTCATTTGATTTCTTTGTTGTGTTTAAATCATGGTTCTTCATTGCATGAACTTCCTGTGCTATGTGCATATCTCATACAAAGATAGGAGCATATCTGAACTTGTGATAATACGACTATCTTTGTACACTAGTAGTTTGAGAATACTCTTTTGTTTTTTATCTATAGATGTCATTATGAATTGTAGGTTGGACCTCTGCATCAACACTATTTAGATTTCCATTTTGTACTTTAGTATCATAGCCCTTTGTTATAGCTTCTGAGTTATCTTCTTCTATTCTTGTATCAGGCTTTGAAAACACTGGAGATGAATGCTTTGGATCAACTTGATGGTTTGGAGGAGCAGTGTTATCCCTAAGGTTTGCCTTGTATGAGACTCGTTTGACATCTATGGAAATTGGAGTGTATATGTATCATGCCTCCGAGGTTACTCTCCTACAAGAGATTGTCTCCATATTTTCTTGAAGTATCTTCTCCTCTAGTATATTATTAAACCGTTCTACCAACATTGGGAGCTTCATAGCACTGACAAGTTTTATGGCACCATATAGAGACTTTTCCAATGATAATATCCTTTCCAGCTTTGTTTCTCTAACCGATTTGTCTTCCTTGCAACAATTTTCTATAAGACGTAAAAGGCATCGATAAAGTGCATCTTCCATCTTAAAAATATTTTCCTCTTCCATATTACTTTCATGACCACATATCGTCAATGCAACTCATTTATTCCTCGACATATGGCACTTGAATCATCATTTGATTTAGCTGGGTGCATACACATACAATTTCAAGCACCTATACATTGATTGGGAACATGGCATTTGAGATTCTTCCTCGTGGCACCTGTCCATGGACGGTTACTTTAAATCCTAAGCTATCATTCCAAAAACCAAAACATGTTCATCATGGGACAGTTGTTCACGCATTCTTCCTGCAAAATTGGGCATATGTGATTTCACTGAGCACCGAATAGCTTGATTGTTGGCTTAATTTATGGCTTGACTTTTGTGAATGGATTATGAGTTGGCATGTGGATTAGGTATATATATAGTTGATATTTAGGATCTATAGGATTTAGCATATAGATTAATAGACCTTGACATGATGCATTCTATGTGCTTGTAAACCTAAAGTTAAGGTATTCACTAATACATGCACACACCACTCTTTTAAAAATATATATATACCAACTATATTTTAAGACCTAGAACATAGACTAAGGCTTAACAATTTACTATCATTTTTTCATAGATCATCAAGAGGGAAAAGTCAAAGGCTGTTGGTAAAAATTGATCAACAAGATATTGATGAAGAACCTAATGGTTTAAGACTCTGGCCAAAAGACTGAAGAAAGCAATAAATCAAACAAAGAGAGATGACAATGCTCTCAAAAACCCATTACATTTTGGTCACTAACACATACACCATGGAGATACCTTTGCTTTTTGTTGTGTTGTAATTATTCTCTAATTATGATAACTTCATTCTTGCAAAGGCTATACGATCATCTAGGTCGCCTGCTCTTGGATGCACCAGAATTTCTCCAAGTGTTATTATTGATGCATTGATATGCACATTAAATGTCTTTTCCCAATCAGGAAACTTTAAAATAGGTGTTTTGACCATCTTCTCCTTCAAAGTATCCAATCCTTGTTGACAATATTTATTCCACTAAAATTTGGTGTCCTTATTCAATAAATTTTCCATCGACGTGGTAATTTGTGCATGCCCCTTGATAAACTTCCTGCAGTACTATGTATGTCCAAGTGTGGCTCTTAACTGGCACACTAACTTTGGTGGTGGTAAGTTCACAATTACAACAATATTATCAAGGTCAACCAATCACCCTTTTCTGCATACCACATGTCCTAACAGTATCCCAAAGGGTGTGTTGAAAATACATTTATTAATGTTTAATGAGAACTGAAATTTCCTGCATCTATCCAACATTAGTCTTAATACTTCTACATGATCTTTCAAAATACCAAAAATAGTCTAGTCATCCAAATATACTTTTAATAACATATGTATGAAATCTTTAAAAGAATTTATGATCACCTTGGAAAACATGGTTGGTGCATTCTTCAATCCAAAGAGCATAACTATATACTAATAGGATCCCCATTCGATATCAAATGTAGTCTTATTCCTATCCTTTGGGGCTATTTTAATATGATGATAACGTAAGAATCCATCTGTCAATGATTATGCTTCCTAGCCTCCCACATTATCCAAGGCCTCATATGTAAAAGGGGTATGGAAAGGATCATGTAAGAAAGAATCATTCAATTTAATTAGATGGACACAAATTCTTACTCCCCCATGTTTCTTTTCCTAGACTACCATGCAACTAATCCATTCAGATTCTTCCACTGGCTCTATGATACCAACTTCTAGCATTCACTCAAGTTTTGCTTTCACTTTTTGGTTATACAATGGATTCATCTTCCAATGTCTCTGTCTAAAAGATCTAGCATATGGTTTTAGGGGTATCATAATATCACCCATCTCACCTTCTATTCCTTTCATCTCTGTAAAGGTTTCTAGAAACAAGTCACTCCATTCGTGCAACAATTTTGTTATCCTTTATAGTGTCTTCTCATCCCAATAGTCTCCAATGCTTTCCATTTTAGGGTTTTCTTTTTTCCCAATGTTGAATTTATTGACCTTAATTGGTTCAGAAAATGCCTCTTATTCCAGAGATGAAACTTCCACCTCTCTCTCACCTTCAATATAGGTTATATGAATTTTGCATGAATCATCTTCATCTGATGCTTCCTTTGCGACATTATAACACGAGAGTAATTATTTGAATGTAATTTTGTTCTGTTGGTGATATTATGTTATAATTTTCACCTTAGGTTCCTCAAAAAATATCATCCCTTTATCATCTTCAGGGATGAGTCAATGTTTGGGTTCTCATTCTCAAATGAGAAAGTTACCACAAAATTTTGTTGTAATACTGTCCATTTTGTAGTGCCTATGCACATTTCCTGGTCTATGTACCAGTTCCCTAGTATCCCTTCCAATGTATGAATAAAGTAATTAGGCCATTCTTCTGGTGGTGTCAACCTCCATTATGTTATTCATTTCTCTATGTGCTCAATTGGCCTTCCTCGTCCATCATATTTTCGCATTGTATTGTTCCCATGTTCTGTGCCAAATCTAATGTGCAGTAACATTTTACATTTATACCGGTCTTGAATTGTTTCCTTATGCATGTCCCACCATCTTGCAGGTGTTTCCTTGAGTGAAATATCTATGGATAACAACCTTTTATTTTCCAAAACTTATTCCTCATAATTTGTCAAAAATTATTCTAAGTTGTTTAAACCATCCAAAAATGGGAGGTTCCCTTACCTCTGTACCAAACCACCTTACTGCATAGTATATTCTTGTGTACATCCTTATGGAGACTTCATGTATTCTCTGCTACCGATTTTCCATACCTGTATCTGTTGAAATAGTGTAACTGCAAAGAGTATTCTATTTATTATTGAGTCATTTACTTATAGATCAATCCCCTTTTTTGGATTGATCATGTCAGGGCTTATGTATGACCAAATCCTTTTTTTTGGATTGGTCAAACCCTAATTATATCATGCTAATTAATAATTCAATGCTCGGGCCTAATTAAAGTGGTTATAACCACAAAGTGAAGAGGTCAACCCTACTTGATGAAAAGACACCTCCCTAGCGCCTGCTAGCTAATATAAATAAGTGAGGAGTGTTCCTCATTTGTTCATTCACTCAGTCACTCATTTAGTGTGCATATTTTTTAGGTGGATGTAGTTGCAATGAGGAGGAGAGAGAGGCACATGCTCAGTGTTGGTTTATTCTTGGTGGTTTGGTATTTCTTCTTGGCATTGTATTGGAAATCTATATTAAGGAAGTGTTTGTTGGGTTTTCTCCCACATGAGGGTTTCCAAGGATAAATGTTCTGTACCTTGTGATTTTGTTTCTCTCAGTGATCCTTCTTATGCTATTATTGTCTAGTAAATTCTAAAGAAACCTAATAATAGCTCAAAACTTAACATGGTATCAGAGCTAAACAGAAGAGAGCATTTTTCACTGGGTAATTAAAAATGTCACTATTGTCATATAAGACAATTAGGGATTTTTATTGGAGAGTAATTTTTGACTAAAAACTACCGAGGGAAGTGCACCCTACCCTAGTGAATCTTTTGGCACCTTGAGCACACCTTTTTCAGTGGCCAGATACTCTGGAAATTCAAACCCTAGTTTTGGCTAGTACCAGAAGTACTAGTACCTATTTTCGCAGGCTTGGTTTCAAGGGGTAAAATTTGGATTTTTTGAAAACTGACTGCACGAGCCTACTCTCCTCAGTACAATGCATCTAATCCCTGGATTAGAATTTCAAAATTCAAATTTTTAAAAGTTAGGGTTTTTTTCTCATAAAACCCTAAGTTGCAGCTGCAGTTACAGCTGAAGTATCTGTTGCAGTGAAAATATTTTGTAAAGTGTTGGGACTAATTTTTATTGTCTTAGTACAAATTACCCTAGCAAAACCCCAACTAAATTTACAATTTTGAATAACCTTTGAAGTTTTAAAGGTTTGTTATCATCATTGTTGTCAGATGATGCCACTATTGATACTATCAGAGGTATGTACTTACATATGTTTAAACTATATTATTATTCTAAAGGGTGTTTGCGGGAGAAAGGATCTTTTATCAAATATCCAGAAGGATATCAGATCCAACACATTCAGAAGACTAATGCACCCCAAGTTTGATTATCTTGATATATTTGTTATGACATTATTTTGACCTTATGAACATCTAGGTGGTATGTTGAAATCATACTAACCATTAGTCAAAATTTTCAAGGTTGATTAAAGTTGAGTTTATAGAGTTTATTATCTAACTTAGACTTTTTTCATTATAACATATTGTCTTAGTACAGAAGACAGGTTGAAGAAATCACTTTTCATCTTGAGTAAAGGAGACTTGAAAGAAACACACTCTTATTGAGGACAAAACTCCAGGTTCCAGGTTTGAATGATTAAGTTGATAAGATTCAAAACTTGCAAATGTTAAGAAAACTCTATAGTTGAGATAGAAATCTTTGAAATTTTTTATACTTGGTAGCATGTGAGAATATTGAGGTAAATTCTTAGTGTGATCACTTACCAGATATGACTAACATCTCCTCCTAGATAAAACTTCTTGGTTTGTATCCAGGTTACCATGGAGGAATGATTGATCAGAAAACTAGAAGAGTGTTTCTATTATATTGTATTTCTTAACTTTAACCCTTGTTGCAGGAAACTCACAATTGATATCTCTAAAGGAGCTACTATGGTGATTGTTCTCTCCTTTGCTTTATTATAGAGTATTATTCTTCAATTTTGTTATTCTGGGTAGGTCACAGGTTCCCTAAGGAAGCTATAGTGAAGGTTGGAGAAGGAAAAAGATTATATGAGACATGAATCATACTATGTACATGACCATACGCATTCACATACCAAAGAAGATGAAGAAGAAGTTATTTTTGAGATCCAGAGTATCTCATATGGAGATTGACTGTAAGGATTAGAAGGCTCCAAAGATGACCAAACATTAGAACATAAATCACAAAATACTTAGTCAAAGGATAATGAATCCACCTTGACGGGATGCAGAACTCGTTTAAAGTATAACTCAACTTTTCATGTTTAGACTTGGTATTCAACACCAAGTATACCCTATAAGAGATGATGAAGTCCTTGTAGACTTAGAAGAAATCAAGAGTAATATTGATCTCAGAAAGGATCAGATGAAGAGACATCTTCCAGGAATGGGAGACATATGCCATGATAATACTAGATCGTAGCTTCAAAGACTCCTAGGAGATATGGAATCTCCTGGAAGATTGCCTTGTTTCAGTGACAGAGAAGGAAGCCAGTTAGAAAGACTGGGATATGGATTTTTCCGTGAGAATAGAAGAGAAGTCAGTAATGACTTCCAAGATTGATCTAACAGATCAAGCATGTTTCAAATGTACAAATACTGAATTGTTTCCAGAGGATTCTCCCAACAAGAGGGAGAATACTATGACGAGACACTTGCTCCAGTAATTGAAGAAATAGTTCCATCATTCATGAAGACAACCATGAAAACCATGATTCTAATATAGTATGAGATTCAGGAGGATCAATTCCTATATTTTAGAGTGAGTTATCTCCAGTTCCATTTGGTGCAATACATTGGTCAGGCCATGGAGACATGACTACACTAGAAGATAGAGTTACCTCCATGAAAGAAGAAGAGTTATTTTTAGTGTCAGCTATTGAGACACTCTTAGTTTCATATGAAGTTGTTGTTGCGATAGATTAGAGGAGTTACTCTCGTATTTCAGCAACTACAGTGAGAATAGAGCAAGTCATTCTCAGCTTCAGAAAGAGTACCTGCAGGTGTAGAGTTTGATTTCTAGAAGGAACAATTATAGAGAGAGTAGAGGACATACTCTTAGGTAGTGAGACAGATAGTGATTTACAAAAAGCACATAGAGCTAGCACATGAGTGTATATATTAAGTTGTAGTTGAGCAAGTGTGGCAGGTTGGTACAATGTGATGTGAAAATTTTGTTTGAATTTCAAGATAGAAAGACTCATGGATGGAAGATGAAGCAAGCCCCTAGAGCTTGGTATGTTAGAATTGACAGTTTACTGAAAAGATTGGGCTTTACCAAGAGTAAAGTGAATTCTAACCTTTACTTCAATTTTATGAGCCAGTTATATTGTTTTTGTATGTATATAGATTATTCTTAACTGGATAAGAAAATCTCATCACAGATTGTAAGAAGAAGCTCGTTGTAGAGTTTGAGATGAAAAACCTAGGCATGATGCATGATTTCTTAGGTCTTTAAGTTTGGAAAAGCCTAGAGAAGATCTTCCTTACCCAAGGGAAGTATGCATTTAAAATACTGAAGAGGTTTGACATGTTGGAATGTAAATCCATGAACACACCCATGGAAACAAAGTCGAAGCTCTTGGTTGATACCTTATCAGAATTGGTTGATGCTACTCTGTACAAACATATTATTGGTTTGATGATGTATCTGATGAATACCAGGCCAAATATATGTTTTTTCTTCTATCAATATATGGAAGAACCCAGACGTGTTCACCTTGATGATGAAAAACACTTCATAAGATACCGTAAGGGTACATTGGATTTTGGTCTCTATTATACTAGATATCATGACTTCAGATTGTATGGATATATTGATTCAGATTGAGTTGGAAGTGTTTATGATAGAAAGAGAACTTAAATATGTTGTTTCAATCTGAGGTCGGACATGACTTCATGGTAGAGTAGGAAGAAATCTAGTATTTCTCTCAACATAGAAGAAGAAAAATATATTGAAGCATGTTCCACCAGTTGTGAATCCATATAGCTTCAGATGTTGTTGATAGATCTATTTTGGAGATGGAAGCCACCGTGATCCTATGTGATAACTAGAGTTGTATAAAGATGATGTGTTCCATGATGATTCAAAGCACATAGAGATATGGTATCACTTCATTCATGATATGATGTAGAGGGGATATTTAGTTCTAATATGTTGGCACAAATGAGTAGGTTGCAGACCAAGCCTCTGTCTCGTGTAAATTTTAAATACTTTTGAGAAAAGTTTGGTATAGTTGGAAAGGACCTACCTCGAAAGGGGGAGTAGTGATAATGATACTATGGTATCCTAACCAATAGATGGTATCTCAATGAGGATTTTATATCCTAGGGTACTGATCATCCTTTACATATCCTGAAGGTTCGTAAGGATGGGTTGTCAGAGTACTTGTGCATGTATATGCTAGCTTTGGTCAGTAGTGGTAGCTCCATTAGGATTTTAATAATAATATGGAATCTTATGATTCCTAGGAAAGTCCCGAAGGTCTAGTAAGGATGGTATTTCATAGTACCACGTGGTAGCTTTGTTAGGGATTTATATCTTAAGGAATCTTATGATTCTTGGGAAGGTTCTTAGGGATTGTCAACGTACCACAAAATGTTGTTGCACCTGCCTCATTCTGTTGCATATGATGTTGATATTTTTCTAGCCTCGTGCTGATTATTTCTAGTCTTGTGTTGATGTTGATGTTGTTCCAGCCCTGTGTTGATGATTTCCAGCCTCGTGTTGATGTTGATGTTGCCCCAGCCTCATGTTGTGATGATGATGTTGATGATGATGATGTATCAGCCTCGTGTTGATGATGTTTTTATTGTTTATTTTTTATTATCCTCATGTGTTTATTGATGTTGTATCATCCTCATGTTGATGATGTTGTTATTGTTGATGTTGTATCAGCCTCATGCAGTTATTGATGTTGTATCAACCTCGTGTTGGTGATATTTGCATGTTATTAATGTTGATACTTCATCTTATCATTGAAGATGATGATGATGTCACTTCAGATTCTCATTGAAGATGATGATGATGATGCCACTTCAGCTTCTTGTTGAAGATGATGATGATGATGTTACTTTATCTTCTTGCTGAAGATGATAATTCTACTTCAACTTCTTGTTGAATATGACGATGATGATTCTAGTTCGGCTTCTTTCTAAAGATGATATTACTTTAGCCTCATGATAAAGAATATGATGATGTTACTTTAGCCTCATGCTAAACATGATGATGTTGTTACTTTATCCTCGTGCTAAATATGTTGATGATATTAATTTAGCCTCGTGCTAAAGATGTTGATGATATTACTTTAGCCTCATGCTAAATAATATGATGATATTACTTTAGCCTCATGCTAAATATGATGATGATGTTACTCTAGCCTCATGTTGTTGAGGATGATGATGCTCCTCCAGCTCCATGTTTTGAATGATGAAAATGAGAAAAACTTTTGATGATTTATAGATGTGCCAGTCAATGTTCCAGATGTTGTTGATGTTGTTTCCCTCTCTCTCTCTCTCCTGATGATGTTGTATTTAGTTGTGTCTATAGAATACCCTTCTTGTTAAGGGGGAGTGTTGAAATATTGTAACTGCAAAGAGTATTCTATTTATTATTGAGTCATTTACTTATAGATCAATCCCCTTTTGTGGATTAATCATGTCGAGTCTTATTTATGACCAAATACCCTTTTGTGGATTAATCATGTCGAGGCTTATTTATGACCAAATACCCTTTTGTGGATTGGTCAAAATCTAATTATATCATGCTAATTAAGAAGTTGGTCCTGAGGACTAATTAAAGTGGTTATAACCACTAAGTGAGAAGGTTTTCTATGCTTGATGAAAAGACACCTCCCTAGCGCCTGTCAACTAGTATAAATAAGTGAGGAGTGTTCCTCATTTGTTCATTCACTCAGTCACTCATTTAGTGCACACCTTTTAGAGGTGGTTGCAGTTGCAAGGAGGAGGAGAGAGAGGCACATACTCAATGTTCATTTATTCTTGGTGTTTTATTCTTTCTTCTTAGAATTGTATTGGCAATCTATATTAAGGAATTTTTTGTTGGGTTTTCTCCCCCATGAAGGTTTCCTATGATAAATGTTGTGTACCTTGTGATTGTGTTTCTATCATTGATCATGCTTAAGCTATTATTGTCTAGTAAATAGTAAAGAAACCTAATAATAGCTCAAAACTTAACAGTATGTCAGTCTAAGGTGCACTATGTAATGATTCTCTAGATGAGTACCTGTTGGGCCCAAACAACTCCCCCTAACGTTTTACAAAATTTAAAGGGCCCCCATTGGAATCTTGATAATTATAATGAGCTACAGAATCAACCTTTTCAAATAGTTTCATACCTTGACTTTCTTTGAGACAAACTTAATACATTCACTATAGTATGAGACATTCATTATAAGAGTATATGTCAAAATTTACAAACAAGCATAGAAATCTCAATTTAAACAAAAACGTTAATTTTTATCAACTCCTTACTTTCGTTTAAATTATGATTATGTGTTCATTCTTTTTCTCATTAGCAAGTTTGACTATTTTGAATAATGGGTTCAATATTTCATCAAATAATATCTTGTTTGGTTTCTCATTTTCACAAAATCATTTGGTGGGATTAATTAATTAAATTCTTTTTTCATTTTGCATCTCATTTCAAAATAAAAATAATAATAATAAAAAGAATTATCTATCATTTGTTTGATTTTGTGAAAACCCAAAATTAATATTTTTCTCCTCTCTGTCAACTTGAAGCTTATAGAATTTTAAGATCATATTTGAATGGAAAATATAAACAATGTTTGTTTAGAACTTATAGTTAGTTTAAATTCATTTTAATTTTATTGTTCTAGATTTTGTTTTATTCACAATGTTTAGGTTATTAATTTAGGTTTCTTTTTGTTTTACAAGTTTCTATTATCAGTTATTTGGTACGGATATGATAATGGCTTGATTTTATTATCTAAATACGTTCAATATGATTGATCCAAAAATAATATCATATTACTGCAAATAAATTTATGAGCAACAACAGATAAAATTTGGAAATGCGTCAAGAACAGACAGACGATTTTGCGAGACAAAATTAAGCCAAAACGTGAGGAATATGAAGAAACGGTTGAAAACCCATCTCCAAAATGGACCCATTTAGCTTACTTTTGAGAATTTGCCCAAACAAATGCACGATTTGAGAGATATTTGTGTCTCTTTATGAGGAAAATTTCAGGTGGCGGAAATTATTAGTGACGCCCAGTCTATTATTCATGGCATAAATATATGAGAAAGTTCAGAACTAAAGGATCCAAGAAATTGAGAGGAGGATTTGTATCCTTTCTCTTTTTTATATTATTTCTTTTGTAAGCTTTTTTCTTTTCAAATGGAGTAACAGATGGTTGGAATCTTTGGTAGAATGGACAAGTATTTTCAAAGAAGAATATGGAATTTCATGTTGCTTAATGGCTTTTGTCCTGTGAGTAAAATCGTTTTATTTTCATTATAATATATTCATATTCTTTGAATAATTGATTATGCATTGATTTAAATTAGCTTTAGTCTATTTTATCAATACATGGTTAATTGCTATCATTTATATATTCATTTTTTCAATCTTTAAGAGTCTATTATCCCAAAAGTTCTTCCTGGACCATATGATGAACATATTTTGTTGAAACTATATGAGAAAAGAGTTTACTCATTGGCTTTCGTCCTGTGTAGACTTTGCAGTGTTTTTTCATTGTCTTCTCATGTAATTTCTTGATGTGAAATGTTATCTGTGTCGAATTAGCTTTAGTCAGTTCTGCACATAATATTTTATATCATGTTTTTTTTTTTATGTTGTTCATTATATTTTGGTTTAGTTTATATCTGTGAATGATCATATATTAAAGTATTTTGAGTTTGCATCTGATGCTAGATAGCTGGTAACACCATTCCTGAGAATTGGAATTTATTTCATTTTCAGTTATTGGACATTTCAAGGTCACAAGATAGATAATTATTTGTCATTCTGTCATTATAAACTTGCTCCAGAATATGAAACACTTCCTTGAATTTCTTCAGGAAGTATTATGCTTGATTTTTCCATAGGTTTACACTTGACACATGTTAAGAGGAGATCATAGAAATATAGAGAGATGAATTTAGCTTAGTATTGTTGATCAATGAGAGGTTAGTAGGTGCATTGTTTTGTTTTATTCAGATTTGTTTATATATGAATGAGACGATGATTGCATTAATTAGCTTTGGGTGTTTCTGTGTCATTGTTTCAATTGTACTTGATTAGTATTTCTTAGTTTAAAATCTTTAAACATTAAAAAAACAAAAAGATTTATGGTATTGCTTTATCTTATTTTGAAATATTATTATGAACATTCATTTTCGCAAGATTTCAAGTAAACCTTGTAAATTGTATATAGATTTTTTATAATCATTTGTATATTCATGTTTCTTTTTTAATAAACATTAGTAAGTAATATATCATTTGTTAGAATCATAGATTTAGATTAGTTTATTTCTTTTACTGTTTTTAGGACTTTAGTTGGCTAACAGAACCATTAAACTCGTCGGGTTAGATCATACCAAATGTCTTGGGTTAATTAGACAACCCCGGTCCAGATTTAACCTTCTAGTTGATGGTGTGTCATTTATGCCTGTCAATAGTATCCCATATGCAGTTGGGTTGACACAATAGTATTCTCACGTGGTAGTCCTATATAGCTTATTTATTTCTTCCATGTCCAAACATGTCGCCTCTACAAACCTTTCTCCTTTTGAGGGATCCAGTGGTGAAATTACCTTGTACTCACCTTATTCAAAGGTCATTTTCCATGTCTTCAAATTGATCACATCCTGTTTATCAAATTCTAAATCCATTCCAAGTAATTATGGGTAGGGTGTTGATCCATATACTATTTCAATCACTTCAAAATATGCCATAGTGTGCACTCCATCTAAGCCTATTGTCAAACCTTTAAGTATTCCAATTGGTAACACTTTATGATGATTTGTTAATTTCAACTAGACAGGTGAATACCCCAATGTGGGTTCCCCCATACACTGGCATGTATTCTTCGACAAGACATTCATTTCAGAGCCTAAATCAAGTATAATATCTCCCATATTGAAATCCCCAATGTTGGCATTTAACCTGAATTCCCTACTGGTTATTCTTCTTGTACGGAGATGATTTATTGTCTTCTGTTCTAACTTCCCTTCTACTTCTTTGTTGCATCTTTTTATAAAGTTTTTTAATACCTTAATGGATGATGGATCATTCAATAACTTGACAAAAGATTGCAAAAAAGTCTTGATGTCACTTACTTGCTATGAAGCTTGTCCTTTGTTGGTGTGATCAATTGAGGTTGGCATCTCGTACATCGGTGGATCTTGAGTTTTTTGCACAATTGATCTAGATGAAATGTTCTATTTTAGAATATCTTGTCTAGCCTCCTTAAATGTATCTTTTTTCTTTTTGCGCATCAAAATGATTATGTGGCTGAGTGTTCTTCTTGACCCAATGGTGTTGAGATGGATCCTATTTTTCTTCATCAACTCATATCTTGGCACCTCCTCGAGTAACTATGTTGATATGCTTCCAATCATCCATGGATTCTATGGAAATCCAATGGACATTCTGATTGTTCTGGTTCCTTTTTTCCTTAATTTTTCCCAATAATGTCGAACACTATTTTGTGTCATGTTTTGCTGCATGACAATACATACATTTCACATGTGGGAGTGGATAGTCTCTTACATAGTGTCCTATGATTTTACAGTTTTGGCAGACTACTGGACCTCTGCCTCATGCAAATACTCCTTTGCCTTGGCCTCCACCACCGAATCCACCTCTGTCTCTGTGTGGTGCATTGTATTGGGGTATCTGGTTATACTACACAGGATTATATTGTGGATGCACATTGTTGTATTGTGGTTGCGTAGGATTGAATTATGGTTGTGTTAATCCCTAATATTGTCTCATTACCCCTTAATTGGGGCATATTATATTAGTAATGTTATTTTATTTATGTTGGATTTAGGCCATTAGTTGTAATTATACCTCCTAGTCTCCTATATATACCAAGGAGACATTTTCATTTTGAATCATCTTGTACTTGAGCATTTAAGTGGGGTAAAAGGAGGTTTCCCCCTCGAAGAGGCTTATTATCTGAAATTATCTCTTTTTCAAGGCTTTGAGTACTTTTTATGAGGTTTTTCTATGCTATATTGATATTTGGTTCTTAACATATGGTATCAGAGCTCAAGGTCTTGGTGTTTCGCTGCTACATCTAATACACCTTGGAATTTTCACTATAACTTTTTTTCTACAATGTTTCAGAAGGAACGACTTGGGGGATATTTAGTAGACGGATCAAGGTACGTTGGGATGAAAATTAAGCTCCTGAAGCCTTATACTTTTGGAGATACAACCTGTACAAGGTAGGGTTCTGGAATCATCCAGAATTGAGTCATTGCAGAATTTTCTCTATAAAAACGTTTTTGTAATGTTTCAGACCCTAAAATCTAGAGGATATTTACAAAAATTAGTAAGGTATCTATGATAAAAAGTTCATTATCTGGATCATCTTAAATTTTTATATACACTCTGTGTAAGATAGGGTATCTGACTAGTAATATTGACTAGTGTCAAGAAGGTGGTCCAGGTAAAACAATCATAACTTCTTCCTAGAGTATCCAAATTGAGTGGGACTAGTTTCATTGGATCATGGACAGTCTATAGTATTTTTGATGCAAGTTTCAAAATCTTATATGAATTATTTTGTGTGGGGCACGCTATACAAGTGAGATCTCCTAGAAAGGACAAAAATCGACAAGTTGTGGGGAAGTTACCGTAAATTCCACTTGACACATCCAATTTTGATCAGACTTGTGGCATTGTAGAGGAGAAATATCAGAGAACTACATAAAAGAAAGTTTCATACCCAGAAGGGACGAAACTTTGGAGATACAACAAAACAAATATTGTCTAGAAGAACCACCTCAAAATCAAGGTTCAAAAGTGATACTTGGCCAACATGCCACCAAAAAAGGGAAATTCTACACCAAATAAGCCTCCATAAAATCCTACTTGGACTCTTGATGAAGGTGAAGAAATGTGTAGGGACATAAATTAACTACAAAAGAAGATGGATTCAATGGAACCTAAGTTGGATACTAAGATGGATTCAATGGAAGCTAAGTTCGATACTAAGATGGATGGTTTAAAAGGGGAGATCATGGAAGTATTGAAAAATTTCGCAACAGAGAAGACACCTGAAAGTGAAAATGCATCCCATGAAATTCATGATGAGGACACAAGGAAGGTGAATCAAGAATGGAGAAACTCCAACTTTGGTTTGAAGACCAACCACGTTTCAAAGATTGATATGAGGAAGTTTGATGGAAAGGACCCAATCACATGGATACTTCAAATGGAGAAATTCTTTGATCTCCATAATGTGCCACATACACAAAAGGTACGAATTGCTTTATTATATTTAGAACATAATCAATTTGTATGGTATCGATGGCTTTGTTCTCGCAAATCACTTTTCACTTAGACAATTTTCATGGAAGAAATGATATCACACAATGTGGATACAAGGAGCAATACCTTCTTTAGCCAATTGATAAATCTCAAGCAAAAGAGTTCAGTTACCGAGCACATTGAGAACTTCCAAAGATTGAATATAAAGGTAACTGATATTCCAGATGAGCACTTGATTGATGTATTCATAGGAACTTTAAAGGATAACATTCAACATGAGGTTCACCTTTGGAAACCCAAATCATTGGAGAATGCATTTAAGGTGGCAAGAAATGTTGAAAGTAAAAATATGGCTATGGCTACTAGAAGGACCAATCCTAACATCTATAGAGAGAACAATGCTCTTTCTCCTAAAACACCTCAACCTACAAGGTTGACACCTCAACAATTGGAGGAAAGAAAAGAAAAAGTTGTATGCTTTAATTGTGACAACAAGTACAATAAGGGACATAAGTGCGGTGAGAAGAAATTATTCTACATAGATTGTGAAGAGGAAGAAGAAAAAGAACAAGAACCATCTCAAGATGAAAACGTAGAAGGAATTTCATCTAAAGAGTTGACTCCTACGATATTGTGTAATGCATTGGCTGGAATTAGCACTCCTCAAACCCTCAAGATCGAAGGATACATCAAAAATAAAAAGGTAATATTCCTAATTGATTCTAGAAGTACTCATAATTTCATTCACTATAAATTAGCCAAAAGATCTGAATTGCTTTGTATATCCAGTGCCAGAGTTTCAAGTAATGATTGCAGATGGAGGAACTATCAATTGCTCAGGAAAATGCAATAAGATCAATATTACTATGGGAGAATATGTAATGAATATTCCAATGATTGCTATACCCATGGGTGGTATAGATGTTGTACTAGGAATCCAATGGTTACAATCATTAGGAACAATGGCTTTTAATTTTCTATAACTTTTCATGAAATTTTCATTGGAACGAAAAGAAATTGAGTTAAGAGGTATCACAGGGAAACCCGGTAAGGTGATGAGCTCTAACGACATGACAAAATTATTGAAAAAGGGGCATCAAGGCATTATTGCACAACTATGCTCACTAAATGTTCAAACATCTAAGCCATCTATTCCTCAATATCTCCAAAGGATCATTGATAAGCATTCCAAAGTATTTGAAGATATTCCCAAAGGTCTTCCACCCACTCAAAATCATGATCATGAAATTCACCTAATTCCTGGGAGTGTTCCTCCTAACATCAGGCCATACAGATACCCTTATGCCCACAAGAGTGAAATTGAGTGCATGGTTGAAGAAACGTTAGAGGCTGGCATTATTAGACCTAGCCAAATTTCTTACTCTACACCAGTGGTAATGGTATTCAAGAAAGATAGCTCATGGCGTATGTTTCCAGATTATAGAGAGTTCAACAATATCACTATTAAAGATAAGTTTCCCATTCTCGTCATTGATGAATTTTTAGATGAACTACATGGAGCAATCTATTTCACAAAATAGGATCTTCGTTCAGGGTATCATCAGATCATAATGAAGGAAGAAGATATCCCAAAAACAACATTCCAAACTCATGAAGGCCATTATGAATTTTTGGTCATGCCTTTTGGCCCTACAAATGCACCTTCCACATTCCAAGGGTTGA
>ML778697.1:796228-864611 GCA_009831015.1 Picea engelmannii | reverse complement strand
CACTATGGTACAAATATCGCTTATATTTATGTAAGAACTCCCAACTCAAACAAAAGGTACTATTGGAATTGCACACCTCTCCAGTAGGAGGGCACTCGGGATTTTTGAAAACCTACCATAGAGTCAAGAAGGTTTTTTTTTGGCATGGCCTTAAAACTAATGTTCAAAGGTTTGTGGCAGAATGTTTGGTTTTCCAACAAAATAAGGTGGAAACAATTAAAACCCCAGGTCTTTTACAACCATTATCCATCCCAAGTCAGCACTGGGAGGAGGTTTCCATGGATTTCATCATAGGGTTACCAAAGTCTTAAGGAAAGAGTGTCATCATGATGATTGTTGATAGACTTACCAAGTACGCACACTTTTGTGCACTCTCTCATCCCTTCAAAGCTAGTACAGTTTCCACCGCATTCATGGAAACAGTTCAAAAGCTACATGGAAGCCCAAAGATTATTGTAAGTGATAGAGATCCCATCTTCACTAGGCATTTTTGGATAGAATTATTTTCTTGTTTGGGTACTCAATTGGCTCATAGCTCATCTTATCATCCTCAATCTGATGGACAAACCAAGATAGTGAACAAATTTCTGGAAGGCTACTTTCGTTGCTTTCTCTCTGATAAACAAACACAATGGTTCAAATGGTTACCCTTGGCAAAATGGTGGTATAACACTTCCTTTCATACTGCAACTAAAATGACACTATTTATGGATCTTTATGGATAGCACCCTCCTTCCATCACTTCTTCTCTAAAAGAAAAATCTAAGGTTCAAGCAGTGGAAGATCACATCGAGAATCAACAACAAGTTCTCTAAATCTTAAAGGACAACCTAACCATGGCACATAATTTCATGAAACAACAAGTAGGTCAACATCGTAGTGAAAGAAGATTTGAAGTAGGGGATTGGGTGATTTTAAGACTACAACCATACAAACATATGTCCCTCAATCAAGCCAAAAAGGATAATAAATTATCACCAAAGTACTATGGCCCTTATAAGGTGTTGCAAAATATTGGTACTATGGCATACAAATTGGAGGTGCCTACATCTTCACGAGTACACCCAGTTTTCCATGTTTCATGCTTAAAGAAGGTTATAGGCAACAAGTTCCCAGTTCAAACTATATTTCTAGAAATTGAAGAGGAAGGAAAAATCATATTGGAGCCTGAAGCCATCACTGACACAAGAATTCGCCAGCTAAGGAATAGATCCATTTCAGAGTATCTCATTAAATGGAGGAAACTACCGACTGAAGATTCCACTTGGAAAGATGAGTCTTTTATACAGAAGCATCCAGAGTTACTCAAGCATTGTGGATAACACTTGTCTCAAGGGGAGGGGCATGTTAAGCCCTAATATTGGCTAATTAACCCTTAATTGGGGCATATTATATTAGTAATGTTATTTTATTTATGTCGCCTTTAGGCCATTAGTTGTAATTATAACTCCTAGTCTCCTATGTATACCAAGGAGACATTTTCATTTTGAATCATCTTGTACTTGAACATTTAAGTGGGGTAAAAGGAGGTTTCCCCCTCGAAGAGGCTTATTATCTGAAATTATCTCTTTTTCAAGGCATTGAGTACTTTTTCTGAGGTTTTTCTATGCTATATTGATATTTGGTTCTTAACAGGTTGTGCATAATTGAACTGACGTGAAACTTTCCATGTCATCATCTCTAATTGCACCCTATAGGTATTTGAATTTCCCTCTCTCATTAGTTCCAATGTTCTACAATCCTTGTCATCATGACCCACTGATTTACAAAAATGCAATAATAAATTTTTGGCATTGTCTTATACCTATGCATCATTGGCAAATGATATGGATCATGCCCATGTGTCTTGAAAATTTCACACCATGGTCCTCCTGTTGGCAAGGGGTTTGGCACCCCTTATTCCAAGTACTGCACAAAGATTGGAAATTCATTCTTATGGTGTCCCTATGTTCTGTATAATGTACACCAGACAACTTCTCTCTTCTCTTTCCCTTTATTTTGGTTCAACTAAAATGTTAGGTTCTTCAGATCCTCTTTTGGATATTCTATTTATAGATCTGTATATTGATACTGGTTTCCTTCTAGCTACAAGGTTGCTTGCAACGCCTCTCCCTAAGTCTGAAAGTTCTTTTGTCTCAAAGGATACTTCAAGTGTGGTAATAGTGAATTCACAAATAACTACCTATGATGCATGTCAGTAATAGAGTACTTCAATTTACCTTTTAGACCCTTGAACCTTTGATCAATCTTCTAGATGGACTCACTTGGTTTCTTCTTGATCTCAATCATTCCATTCATGTATTGGTCTTATGATCTTGGCTTCTGAAATTCATTTACCAACAATGTTTTCACCTCTACGACAGTCTTTGTTACTCCTTGTAGATTTTTTACATCAAGGCTCATGTGATAGTCTAGTACGCAGTCTCTGAATGTTATAGCCAACTACGTGAATTTTGTATCCTTGTATGTGACCTTATTTTCTTCCCATATATTTCCACAAATGAACAAATTCTTCTCAAGGTCATCCAACGCCTCGCCATGAAACTCCAATAATCTGATAGTGGGATCTACTCCTGCCATTTTTAAATTTGTTGAACTACTGCCTCTGCGTGGTGTAGATAGTTGACTATTACTTATTTAACTTGTACCTCTAGTTAGTTTTCATTTATTGGACCCCTAATATGTTGCCCCTCTTCTACTAAAAATTGGTTGCTAAAATCTGGTGTTCCTTCAGGCATATTAATTTCACATGGGGTTGTAGGTTACACACTAACTATGATCTGGACTGGAGTTCTTTCTTCTGTTCCTAACCCTAGACCTCTTTTTTTCCTTTCATATTTTTTGCGTAGGATTTCCTCAATATTCTCCACATCTTGAAGATATTCTACCTCTTCTTCATTTCTTTTCAATCCCTCTCTATCGGCTATGGACCTCTTTTTTGTATTCATCTTAAATTGGTAAGGTCTATCGCTGCGCGTCTTTCCAACGTTTTCCATTATATTTTTTTTCTATAACTCGTCCACCATGATTGGGTCCATAGCCTCCTTCTTATTCCCCTTCTTCAGATCCATGTCCATATCTTGGAGTCCTGTTAGTGCTTCCCCCCTTGCCCCATGCGTGCACAGAAGTCTAGTTGTCTAATTCCATGGTCATCGTGCCTTTGTCATACAATAAAATCTTGATACAAGTGTAAAGTGATCTTATGTACCTACCTTTGGTTCTCTTTAGAAAATCATGCTCAACAACTGTCTACAATTTCGCAGTATCAACTGTAAATTCAGTGATAAACCCTGCAATAATAGGGTCTAAATAGAAATCTACTGTGGGCATAAATTTATTATTGACTTGATGTAGCTACACTATATCCACATGATGCCACTCTAGCTATATGATATGATCCATAGGATGGTTTTCCTTCAACCTCAATAACCACTCCTGCAAATGATGTGGAAATTCATAGAAACATAATTCATGTAAGTCACTAAAGACATATTTATCGAGATATTTGTGTGGTGTGTATTTAGGGTTTCTATTTTCTTTTTGTGAAAACTTGAGTTCCTTTGTCCTTAACCATGTTTTAATATCATCCTTTGTTGGATTGCATGGACTGAACATTCCCTTCTACATTTTCATTCTTCATTATTTTCTTCAATATATCCCTTCTCCATTCAATCTTGTGCAATTCCATCCAACAATGGAACCATTTGTTGGATGCTTGGACTGACCCAGGTTTTGATCTCAACGGTTTCCAACAAAACCTTCAAACTGTTGTCCCTCCTGGTAAACCAAAAGGCAATGATGTGTATTGAGTGCACAACATAGCATCACCCGAGATAGATTTATGGGGGACTACAATACTCAAGTGTGTGTAGTTAGGGAAGGGATGGGGACTGTATTTTGATCCTTTTCCTCATGCATCACCATTATCATCCATTCATCTACTCTAGTATTCATTCATTCATTAAACTATGCATGCATGTTGTCACACTCAACTTAACCATTCATTCTATAATTGATAAATAATATAATAGTAAAAAAATCATTCATGACACATAAAATATTAGATTTACCGTGGTTCACCCCCATCAGGGCTACGTCCAAAAATATTTTTCTCTTCTTCTCTTTTATGCATCGTTTTGCAAAATATGCACTACGCGCATTACATTCTTTGGTTTTACAATAAAAAAGGAGCGTAAATACCCTTTGTGAGGTGGACTAGACCAAACCAAGATCCACATCTTGTGACCTAAACCTCAAAAACTACTTATTCAGACCAAAAAATGTATATCCTTGACCAATCAACCAATGAAAAACCTCTCCTAGACCTCCTACACCTTTATTTATACTATTCTACTAGCTTAGAGCCATTACATTCATGTCCAAAACCATAACCCTAACATGGCTAGGTTTCCCTGCATGTGTGCCACATTTCTTTTCCTCCATCTTCTGCATGCTGCCTTTTCTTCTTTTTTTGCATGCTTCTTTTCCTTCACCTATGGAGTGCTCTCCAAAATTAGGATTTCTTTCCCAAAATAGAATTTTCTCCAAAAATAGGCATGTGCCAAAAATAGACTTTTCTCCCAAAATAGGCCTCTGCCAACATAGGGTTAGAATCGAGACTGCATTAGAAAAATGGTAGTTTCTTTTGTTAGTAGAAAATTATTAAGTAGTGGTAGAGTAACTTGCCAAAATTTTGATAGGGAGTACCCACTCAAATTCTCTAATTCAGAAAATTTTAGTGGGTAGTTGTGGGTGGTGTTAAAATTTTAGAAGTTATAGGTATCTTCTTTAACATTCATTAACAATTGCATGTAATAGGATCACTGGAATATAAAAAATCACATAACACAAGATATATCCTGGGAAACTCTCATGGGGGAGAAAACCCAACAACCAATTCTTTAGTATAGATTCCTTCAACCAGTACAATATCATGTTATATCTCTCCACAAATAGACCAAGACTAAGATACCAATGACCAAGAAACCAAGACCTCCTGCGCTAGACCTTCCTTGCTATGCTCCAAATACACAAGAGAAGGAGAGTTGTGTGTGTGTACAAATGAGAGGAACTCAACCTCTATCTATACACATAATTGACTCCATAAAAGACACAACCCTAAGAGGGGTTATTTTGTCTTTTACAATAAGGATAAAAATAAAATAATAATTTCTTTTGAGTCGATTTATACAATAAGATTACAATAACCTTATCTAGGTTTGAAAAGTACAAATACAAAAGAATAGCTTCCATAGTTACATCAAAATATCAACACTCCCTCTTAACTAGGAAGGTATTCTTTGTTGCCACATGAGCTCATGACCATTGAGTGTTGAACATATTAATCTATATATCATCAGATATCCATACTACAACATTACTTCACAACCAATGCATCCAAGTCCCGTGGGTACCTCTCAAATAGCTTCAATATGTCACCATGACATCCACTACCCTACAATGCATATGTACCACATCATGTGCACCCATATGAATTCACAACCAATGCATCCAAGGACTGTGGGTAGCTCTCAAATAGCTACAACATGTCCCTGGAACATCCACTATCCTGCAATGAATTTGTACCTCGTCACTCCCTTTGAAGAGGGACCACACCAATATTTTCACTAAAGTGCTCGAACTTCATCCTTGAAAGTGGCTTGGTCAACACGTCTGCAACCTTCTCCTTGGTAGTCACGTACTGGAGCCTCACTTCTCCCCTCTACACTGTATCCCTGATATATTGATATTTGATCTCAATATTCTTCGACCTATCATGGACCACTAGATTCTATGACAACTTCATGCAACTCTAGTTGTCACACCAAATGCAGGTCGCCTCCATTTTGAGACCAAATAGCCCAAACAATAGCTTTTGAAGCCACACTGCTTCTCTACATGTTGCACATGCTGCTAGATATTCAGCCTTACTCATATTGAGTGCTACACATGACTACTTCCTACTGCTCTACAAAACCATATTGGAGCCTAGACTGAAGTAATATGTTGAAGTACTCTTGCGATAAGGAATACTTTCGACCCAATATGAATATGAATATCCATAAAACCCAAACTCATGGTCTGTCACATACCTGAGACCATAATCCAATGTACCCTTAAGGTACCTCATCACATGTTTTGCTGCAACCAAAAAAACCTGCCTGGGCTGATCCATATACTGACTCAAGGTGTTCATAGAAAAACATATACACGGTCTCATGTTTGTCAAGTACATCAACGAACCCACCATCTTCCTATATAAAGTAACATCCACAATCTCTGAATTCGTATCCTGCATCAACTTCAGATTTGATATCATAGGTGTAGCCATTTCCTTGAAATCCAATATCCCGAACCTCTTCGGTATTTCTACTGCATACTTCCCTTGATTCAAAAAGATCTCATCCTGTCTCCACCATACCTTGAGACCTAAAAAGTAATACATCATCCCAAGATCTTTCATCTCAAACTTAGCAACTAGTTTTCTCTTACACTATGATATGATCTTTTCCACACCTGTTAGAAACAGGTCATCCACATACAACAATAGTATTATCGAACCATCATCCACAACCTTGATGTAAAGGTTAGGATATGCACTGCTCTTTTTAAATCCTAAGGTTATCAGAAAATTGTCGATCTTATCATACCATGCTCTTGTTTCCTTCTTTAATCCATATAAATCCTTCTTCAATATGCACACATGCATCTCCCTGTCATGTACCTCAAACCCTTGTGGCTACTCCACATATACTTCCTCTTTTATTTTACCATTCAAGAAGGTTGTCTTCACATCCATATGATGCACCTTCCATTTCATTACTCTGCCCAATGAGATTATAGTCTTGATCGAGGTATATCTCACCATGAGAGAAAATGTCTCCTCATATTTAATTCCATCCTTTTGAGAGAATCCTCGAGCCAAAAATCTAGCCTTATACTTTTCAATACTTCCATCAGCTGCATGTTTCATATTGTAGATCCATTTTGAACTTAATATTGATTTTTCCTTCGGCCTAGGGACCACATCCCATAAATCATTATTTACTATGGATTAATATTCCTCCCCCATGACATCCTTCCATACCTTATTTTCTGCAACCTCTTCATAACTAGATGCATTTGCATCCATCATATCACACAAGCATGCCACATAGCTGGAATACAGTTTCATCTTCTTACTTTCCCTGAGATAAATTCCTAGGGAACCATATATTTATACATCTATGATGAGCTCATGTACCCAATCTAGTCTTATCTTGTGAGAAGGCATATGTGTTTGCCTCTAAGGTTTTTCCATGTCATTATCCTCATGAATGACTTCTTCTAGTTCAACTGCTTTTGCCTCTAGAACTCTAGTAACTTCATTCTCCTCCTCATGAACCTCTTTTGCATAGTCCTATTTTGATTTGTTGAAAGTTGCACTCTCATCGAAGGTGACATCTTAGCTAATCTCAACTTTCCAGTGACCGAGAATATATATCATGTATGCCTTCGATGTGTAATTGTAACCAACAAATATGTCATTCTTTCCAGATGGATCCAATTTTGTCCTATTTTCCTTCGGGACATGCACAAATATGGGGAAGCCAAATATCCTTAGATGGATGACTTCAAATATCCTTAGATGGATGACTTTTAGCTTCTCTCCTGAAAACATTTCCTCTGGTATCTTGTTTTCAAGTACTTTCTGAGGACTTATTTTCTACATGTACACTGCATTTTTTGTTGCTTCTTCCCACAGATGCATAGGTATATCTTGAGCATGGATCATAGCCTTCACTTCTTCCATGATCATCTGATTCTTCCTTTCTACTACTCCATTCTTCTGAGGATTGTAGGGAGTATAAATTTTCCTCTTAATCCCATATTCCTAGCAATATTATTTGAATTCCTCTTAAGTGAATTCTCCTCCATTATCTAATCGCAAGGTCTTCATCTTCCTCTCTATCAGGTTTTCTACCAATGCCTTAAATTCTTTGAATTTTCCAAAAACTTCATGCTTTTCCTTCAACAAATAGATCCAAGTTTTACGTGAGTAATCATCAATAAAAGACTCATAATACACATCCCCTGTTAGTGAATTTGTTGACATCGGTCCACACACATCTGAGTGCACGATGTCCAATACTCTTTTGGCTGTACTATCACTACTGGGAAAGGAGTGCTTCATGTTATTTCCTTGTGCACAACCTTTGCACATGTCATCTTTTTTTTCCTATATATTTTGTAGTCTCATCACCATCTTTCTCATACTCGATAGGTCCTTGTAATGTAGGTGAGAAAATCTCCTATGACATAATTCAGTAGGATTCACAGTGTCGTGAATTAATGTTGAATATGATCACCCTTTCAATTTGTAGAATCCTCCCTCTTGAACTCCAATCACCACAACAACATCAAAATTCTTCCCTTTAGGCCACATAATAACTTTTCCATCAACAATTGCAACTCTATAACACTTCTCATCCAATTATGAAATCAAGAGAAGGTTCTTATTCAATCCAGGAACATAGAGAACTTCCTTCATCTTCATTGATTTTCCCGAGTCTAACTTGTAGGAGGCTTAGTCTACTCCTTTGATCGGATACTGATAGTCGTCTCCCAAAATTTTCTTGTGCGGTGAATCCTTATGAATAAGGTTAGACAAGGAGTCTTTATAACTTTTCATGTGCTTGGAACCACCACTGTCCACCAACCAAATGTCACTTCCATGAGTGATAGTTCATGTAAGGGCTAAGATAAGAACATACTCCTCATCACTTGATTCATCTTCCTTTGAAACCTTCTTGGGTGGCTCATCATCTCCAGTTGTATGAACATGATGCCTTTTACCTCCTTTATTTTCCCTTGGTCTCTAAATGAGGGAAAAATTCCTAGAAATGTGTCCCATTTTATGACAAAAGAAACATTTGATATTTGGATTATTTCGTCGGCCCTTCTAAAACTTCTTGGCCAAGGAGGTTTCTTTCTTTCTCTTTCCTTTCCTGGTGTGGGAGGCTAGGGATTGATCATCATCTATCATCTTCTCTTCTCTTGTGGTTTTCCTTGATTATTCTTGGTTGAAATATTCCCATAGCCTACTCATCTTGGGTACATTCCTTATTGAGCATATCCCTTGAATAAATGCATCCAATGATATTAGGAAACCATTCAATGTGGTCATCACCATTTCTTATCCATTCAATGTATCACCACTGGCTTCTATCTGCTCCTTGATTCGGTTCACTCTTGATAAGTAAGAGTGGATGGTTTCTGAATTATGCATCCTCACGTTCTTTAATTGAGTTCTCAAGGTCATTCTTCGGTTGATGTTGTTTCCTTCAAACAATCAGGTTAAGGAATCCATCATTTCTTTTGGATTGGATAATGAAGAAATGTGATGAATAATATGGTCCTTAATGAAGTCTGTAATAATCCTATTTTCTTTGACCATATCCTTCTTGTGATTTGTTTTATCCTCATCTCCCTCTAGTTCTAAAACCTCTTCTTTAGTGAAATTCTCTAGATCGTGTTCTTCTAGGAGGAGGGATACTTTGTACCTCTAGGATTTGAATTTATCAGCTCCCTCCAAATTCTCATCAATATTGTTTTGGCAGTCATCCTACCCCTAAATCACAAATTATGGAGTCTGAAGATATGATCCAGGGAAAAGATGCACTCCACTAGGGTGCACTTGATGGTGGTCTTTTATTTTCTAGAAACCACTCCTATCAATAAAAATGGCTCCTTTTGTCTTCTAGATATGTGAATTGTCTTATATTCAAACCTTCTTTGATACCATGTTAGAATTTTTGAAGTTACAATTATCTTCTTTAACATTCATTAACAATTTCATGTAATAGGGTCAATGAAAGATAAACAATCACAGAACACAAGATATATCCCAGGAAACCCTCATGGGGGAGAAAACTCAACAACCAATTCTTCAGTATAGATTTCTTCAACTAGTACAATGTCACATTACAACTCTCCACAAATAGACCAAGACCAAGATACCAAACACCAAGAAACCAAGACCTGTTGCGCTAGATCTTCCTTGCTATGATCTAAATACACAATAGAAGGCGAGTTGTGTGTGTGTACAAATGAGAGGAACTCGACCTCTATTTATACACATAATTGAATCCCAAAAAGATGTAACCCTAAGAGGGGTTGTTTTAACTTTTACAATAAGGGTAAAAATAAAATAATAATTTATTTTGAGCCGATTTATACAATAATATTACAATAACCTTCTCGAGGTTTGACCAATACAAATACAAAAGAATATATTCTGTAGTTACATCAAAATATCAACAGCTGGCACAAAAAAATGTGACTTAATGGGAAGAACCAATTATCTATGATTTTATATGCACCCTCAGACTATATCACCTTTCCCTTTCTTGAATCTGAAATGTTTACATGGATCCCACATCATCAAGATTTTGCTGAAAAATGAGAAAGTGGAATAGGAAATATGATATTTTGAATACTTCTTGTGAAATTTTATAGGATTGGTTCATTAAATTATTTCATACATATAAATATTGGGAGAATAAAACACCACAAAGGAGTAATCATCATTATTCATTGGTTGATGTGTGTTCGTCATCTCTCTTTTCCTAACATTTCTTCACTACCAGTGAGCATCGATAGCCTCGAGGAAGTTTCCTTAGTATCATACATGCATGGCCATGCTACAAGGGAGCGTCCATAGCCCCGATGTGTTTATTTGTACTTCCCACACTATTGACAATGCTTCCAACTTATGATTTTTCTTTTTCATTCACCCTTAAATATTTGTAATGTATGTATTGCTTTTGCAACATGGGTGTTTTAGGTGTGACACAAGAGTTTATTTGATATGATAGCCTTAGTAAGGAACTTGTCCTTATGGGTCCAGTTTGAGAAGACTCTAAAGTATTCTTCATATTCATGTGAATTTGGAAACTTTTCACAAAGATTATCCAGAAGACATGTGTGATTGTTCCACTTTCTTTAATCACTTGAATACCAATAAACTCTATATCAGAGTGATCACATGACTGCAGGGAATTTTTCATTAGAATTACAAATAATTTATTCAATAGCCTGAGGTTTTCTCTTCAAAAACAATCTGAACCAGTCATTCCCTTTTAGTGTAGCCATATTTTGTATTTTAAAACCATTGGGTGATGATACAATGTGATCTTCTCACTTTCAGGATCTTGAAATGATACTCACACAAGTACTAGGCTTGAATTATTCTATACAGTCTCAATTTCTTGTCAGAAGTTGTACATGTATGTTATAACCCTAAATTTCTCTACACATACATACATGGCCTTGGCCCTCTTACTTGCATTTTTTTCCAAAGCACTATTGAGTTTCTCCTCTTAAATAATCAATTTTATGAAGATGTATGTGCCCTAAACCATTACTGCATGCGTACATACGCTTGTTGCACCACTACATCTTGCGTACATATGCATGTTGAACCATTACAACCCACGTATACTTTCAAAAGTTGCAAAAAATAAAAAGTTGCAAGGAATTCATTGAGATTATGGGTTATTGGGTAGTTTCCCAACTAATCCACCGACTATAACCCGTCACCCAACTGAATAACCATCCTTTTCTCATATAAAAGGAGGTGTTGGGGTCTCATTTCACATCTAGACATAAGAACAGTGAAACTCAACCTGATTTCACATCCCCTCCTTAACCAAGATAGTGCATCCATTTTGTGAGAATTTCCTTAGCATTCCCTCATTAGCCCCTTCTTCCTCCAACAGAACCCATTCACTCCCCAAGAAGAGATCATAAGGTTGAGAGGATAATTTTATACAAAGGTGCACTTGGAGCTTCATGAAGAGGATCCCAAACCATGTTTGCGGATGGTAGCCGACTTTGAGTGTAAAGGAATAATCATTTTGTTATTAATAAAAGAATTAGTTTTCCTGTCCCAAATGATGGTGTCTTAAATGATTTTGTTGATTTATGTTTTGACATTCTAACATATAAACCTAACTTGTATATGGAATAACATTCTTGTCATTCTTTGTTAGTCAATATTTGGATGTAGGTCATTACTGGGAGGAGGAGTGCAGTCAGCGGAACTTCCAATCGTGAGTATGTCATCACCAGACATGGGATTCGAGGTATAATTACCTGATCTCCTTTTTCTTGCTTTATTCATATGAGTTTTGGTATGTTTGGGGTAGTTTAGAGAAATAATTGACTTTTAGACGGTTAATCAATCTTCCTACATTATGAACCCTGGTGTAGTCATAGGGGGGGTTTCCCACTAGAAGAACTGGAAACCATATTGGGGAGCCTCTAGGTTTTTTCAGGGGATTTTGGATTGTCTGATTGTTTTTTTTGCCTTTCGATTTTCTGTTGATTTTTTAGAATCTTTTAATGTATTCTGGTCACCTTCAGGTGCCATACCATTTCTCCATGCCCTATAAGACTCTATGTTTCTTTCTTTTTAAAAATAATTACAGAGGTGTGTGTGACCTGCCTTGAGACAACCCATGTACATATGCACTATGCTCAGTAAACATCCCACATACAAAACGTCTCTGGTTCAGGAAAGTTTTTGAAAAGAGGAAGCCAACCTCTTTCATGATTGAGATTTATATTTCTCAGGGTTTCCTTTTTCAGTTTAGAGTCTTTGTTTTTACATCCATATCTTGGGTTAGAATTCATTTTACTTGTCTTTTTGAATTTTCTTGTGTTTACTTCTAAAAGGGTTTTAAGCAAGTCTTTTGAATTATTGATTTTCCTGTTTGGTGTATTTAGTGATTCCCTATGATCCACAATGGGCCAAAGATCTATTTCAGTCTTGTCTTGTAGTTCTTTTCACCCCTTTCATTTTCTTTGAAAAAAAGAGAAAAAGATTTATTTCAGTTTTTTTGTTTGAAGCAATTTAAAAAAAAAAAAAAAAAATCATTTTCAGTTTGGTAAAGTAGTTAGAGTTGGTTATTTTAATAGAAAGGAAAAAACATATGTTTTCTAAGTTCTTTACTGATTTCTTGAAACTTAAGTAGCTTGTAGTTAAGAGAAAATTCGTTTTAGGTCTTCTTTTTAAAGATCTTAAAAAAAAAAGTTAGTTAAAGAAAACTTGGTTACAAAGAGTTAGTTGTAAATATTTACTTTTGATTAGAAGTAATTTTTCTTTCAAGATTCGTCTTTTTCTCCTATTTTTATCTCGTATAACATCACTAATTTCACCACCATATCCCTTGTGTAATATCCCTAAGGCCGAACCCGATTGAAAATGTAAATACAAATGTACATAAGCTGGTGAGATGATTTGATATCATTTCGGTGTGCATGTTTCATGGCATAGTGTGCGTGCGTGTACTGCGCAATAAAATGAAGAAGTGTGCACATTCTGGGATACTATGCGCAACATCTTAAGTGTGTGTGATGTAGAGGCCATGAAGCCTTGTGTATCTGATATGTTTTATAGGTTGGTGAGCCAATATTATAAGCTAAGATGCTTATATTTTGATTAGGCCAGAGAGCCTAGATGTTAAAGGCCAGTGCACCTATTTTTATACATATCTCATATTTAATATAAAATACATCATTCCACGCAGAACCACTACAATAAACGAGATGGGGGAATAAACTCCACTAGTTAGGGAAAGGGAAGGGGCCAAGTTAAGAAATATTATATTAATATTTCTTAAATCATAAAGTATGGATAATTATGTTATCTTAAGTTCTAAGTTGGGGCCAAGTGGGCCAAAGTAACTTCCAACATGACAAGTGTCAAGTTGGGGGCATGCATACATATTGTTGGACTTAGTTCATTTCGGGGATCCTCATCAGAGGGACCATCATCCTTCCCCGATTCATCCATCACTGAGATATACAGTCAATCATCCAGGAGGAGGGGAGCCAGGGGGTTATCATTTGTATCTTCATGAGTTTACCTGAACCCATATCCAGAGCCTTCTATTGTGTAACTGTTAGCTTGGGAACGAGATTGAAGAAGCAGGTTGTCAAAACTGTGGGATATTGAAGAAGCGGGTTGTCATGCCCATGGGATATTGAAGAGGTGGGTTGTTAGGCCCGTGAGAAATTCTCTTGGTGGGAAAATTGTTGGGGATTGATTTCTGAAGGTGTTGAACTAAAATTGTAGGGATCTGAGACTTCCTATCCAGCCTGTTGTTGAATCCCTAGAAGGGAAGTGGGGCAGTGAGGGACTGTTGAGCAGAGAAGGGGCACACTTCCTTGGGTGGGATAGGCATGTGGGGAATGAGGGACTGCAGATTGTTAGTTGAGTGAGAACATGAGACAGAGTCTTTCCGGTTGTTCATGAGCCTTTAGCCCAGTTAGGAACTCTTTACCCGGGTGGAGTTTAGTCCTAGCTCGGGGGTGACTCACTATTGAGAGTGATGAACAGTGTGGTCTAAGGCTGGGAGGTTCATGGAAGTTCTACACTCAGTTGGTGATATTATCACAAAGATAAGTGACAATTGTGTGATTAATTTACATGTTGCATTGTTATTCACGTGTTATTTTTATGGGTTTATCCTATGCGTGATTATAGTTGTCTGTATGCTTATGGGTATTGCATGTATATGTTTACTGCTTTCTGTGTGAATCCATGCATTTACATAACATATTTGTCTGTTCACATTTTATATATATTAAGCTTCCACAAGAGTTCTATGTGTGCATATGTTTTAATTTCTTGCAGTTAGAAAATTATATGAGACATAACATAGTTAGGATGCTAAGTATGTTACAGTACGTTCCGCACAGAGAACGGATGTGTTCTCTGGTGTAGTGTGACCCAACATGAATGGTTGGGGAGATTACAAATGGGTATCTAAGCATGAAGGAGTGTTCAGGAGTAGCATGGCCTAGCTTATTAAAGGTTGGGAATGTTACAAAGATGGTTTCAGAGCTAAGTAAAGCGTCTAAGGAGTGGCATGCCCAAATCGGTGTGAGACCAGGGATGCTACAAATTGGTATCAGAGCTTCATTTTTCAACATTGAGCCTAAATGGGCCGAGAAATTTGAGTTAAAGAAAAATGTCACAGAGGATTTAATTTGAAGTAGCCAAATTTCAATTGTAGAGAATCCATGGAAAAAAGTAACAACAACTAGGCATAAATGGGGAAAAGCCCCAATTTTTGTTGATGGATTCATGAGAAAATGGAGAAATTTAGCCAAGTGATGAGATATTACTGATTTAATATCTGTCCTAGAAAATTCGAACCTGGAATTGGTCAAATTTGAAGTTACAGTCAAACCGTGACAGATGGAGTGGAAAAGGTTAGCGTGCAGGTACCGCGCGGAAAATGTTAGCATGCAGGTACCGGGCGGAAAAGTTAGTGTGCTGGAGCACGCGGTAAATTGTGGCGTCGCACAGAAGGATATGTTGTGCTGGTGTGCACACTAAATTTGGCATTGTGTGGAGTGCACACACATAAGAAGGTGTACACAGTGTACACACACACAATAAGGGAGTGCAGGGTGTATGCAGTATTGGCAGAGCATAGAGGAGTTTGGTTGGCGCATGCACAATATGGGTGTACGTTGTCGCATGCTAGTTTAGTATGTGCGCATAGAGTATTGATGCGCGGTGGGGAAATATTGAAATTTGGCATGGTTCAATTCATAAAGAGAAATGCATGTGGAATATCATTGTGCGATACAAAAACTATGCGCAACGGGTAATAGTCCAAGAACCAAAATTATGCACGGTAGTTATTGGCGCGCAACACAAAAGTGTGCGCATGTTATTGGTGCAACAAAGAAGTGATACACACTAGTTGTAAAGTGAATGAAGCAGGATTTAACTATGATGTTGTATCACATGGAAAATATGGGAGCACATATTGAAATTTGTGCGGGCGAAGTTTTTTGAAGGGGGAAGAACAACAGAAACAGTGAAGGGTAAACTATAAGACCCTGACTAACTCCATGAAGCCATAACTTTCTTCTCAAGACTCAGAATTGAGCATGTGAGCAGGCGTTGGAAAGTTCTTGGACAATGGAATATAATTATCCACGCAAAAAATTGATTGGGAATTCAATGTTTCAGGAAATCAGAAGAAAGGCTTCTGATAAATTATTGAAGCAAAATGGTTCATATTTTTCATAAAAATGTTGAAACAGTCAGTCTGACAAGTTTTCTTGGCTGCACATTTTGCAGAGTTAACAACAACTAGATCAGATCAAGATCATTTTAGAGTCCATAATAATGGAAGAGGCACCAGGAAATTACATCCAGGAAGAGGAAGTCAAAGGGATGGATGTTCATTTGAGCATGGAAGGAACCAACTCCAATGGACATGGTGAAGAAAGGGATGAAAACATAAATATGGAAGCAACCATTAAAAATTTACAGAAGGATGTTCAAATCCATAAAGTTGATAATGAAAGGCTTATGAGAGCCAAGGAGCAGTAGGATGACTTCAACATGAAGTTATGAAGAGCTTGAACATAATAGAAAATAAATTGGATAAGGAGAGTGGCTCGAGAAAATCGGGAAGTCACAAGTCTCATGATGAGAAAAGAAAAAAAGAGAAGTGTTAGCAGGCATCACCACCACTCCCTAAGGAATTCCAATAAGAGATCACATATCATCTCAATTCCATCCCCTATCAGAAAGTATGAGAGGTATGGGGTGGATGAACTGCGAGGAGAAAAGAACAAAATCAAACCTCCTACATTTGATAATGAGCACAAGAAGGATGAAGATGTAGAGACATGGTTGTTGGGCATGAGAAAGTATTTCCAATTGCATAATTATTCCTCTCATGCAGAGGGTAGAACTTCCATCTATCAATTCAAAGGAAAAGCATCAATGTGGTGGGATCAACTTGTGTAGGTGAAACACATCAAAGAGAAAAGTGTTACTTGGAGAATATTCAAGAATTATTTTGAGAAGAAATACTTGACTAAGAGATACTATGAAAAGAAAATGAAAGAGTTCTTTGAACTCAAGCTTGGGAGTATGACAATTAAGTAATATGAGAGAAGGTTTCTAGAACTGTTGAAGTATGTCTCTTTCATCAAGGATGAGACAGTCAAAATTCAAAGGTATTTGAGTGGATTTCCATCATTCATCAGTGACAAAATACAATATGATGATCCCAAGACATTGGAGGAGACCATAAGGTGAGATAAATGCCTATATGATCAACAAAAATGAAGGCCAACATTCCAAAAAGCTTTGGAAGACAAAAATAAATTCAAGATGGATCAAAGGAAGAAGGGTTCTAAGCCACCATTCTTCAGAAATAGTCCACAGGGACAACAAACTCCTAAGGAACCCAGAACGATTGTTGGCACAGAGGAAGACCCAGGGTTCAATGCTACAATAGCGAACCAACAAAACCCTAACTATCATCCCTTTCGATAACACCTGTGAGAGAAGGTTTCTAGAACTGTTGAAGTATGTCTATTTCATCAAGGATGAGATAGTCAAAATTTAAAGGTATTTGAGTGGATTGCCATCATTCATCAGTGACAAAATACAATATGATTATCCCAAGACATTGGAGGATACCATAAGGAGAGATAAATGCATATATGATCAACAAAAATCAAGGCCAACATTCCAAAAATCTTGGGAAGACAAAAATAAATTCAAGATGGATAAAAGGAAGAAGGGCTCTAATCCACCATTCTTTAGAAATAGTCCACAAGGACAAAAAACTCCTCAGGAACCTAGAATGATTGTTGGCACAGGGGCAGACCTAGGTTTCAACGCTACAACAATGTACCAACAAAACCCTAACTATCAACCCTTTCGACAACACCTGTGAAGCAGATGAAGCATCACCCGAGGTAGAGACATGGGTGGTTGCAAGACTCAGGTGTCTGTAACCTTAGCTGAGACATAGATATATGATTATATCTCTTACAGAGCACTTAGCATCGATCATTCATCAATATGCTACCCTTATTATACTTCATAGATAACACAGAGCTTCATAGCATCCACTTAGATCTAAGGTAATTTACCACTTAGCAACAATAAAATAGATCAATTATAGTAAATCAGCACTAAGAATCTTCATATATATTAGATCTACTATCCATACACATCTAATGAAGCACAAAGCATAAGTATATCAATCTAAATATATCAAAGCACTTAGCCAAAGAAAAGGTAAACACATCAAGTCAAAGAACAGATAATAACACACAGATTTACGTGGTTCATCCCCACCCTGGGGATACATCCACCAACTCTTATTCTTTATTAGATTCAGTCAATCCGGTTACAGCACAGAACTATCAAAATCCTACTCCGCATAGGATGGGAGATCTTTGCGCACCTCGCTAGATCCTCCTTCCTCAAGTAGATCTAGCACAGAGCTTCCTTACAATCAGTGCACTCAGCACTTACAACACTTGCACTCATCTCTGCAAGTCAATCACATAGATCAATTATAGCACTAAGCCTTTGGCTAATATTCTCCTTTACTTACACCGCCTAGATATCTATTTATACATTAAAACAGTGGGCCTAAGTGTGGGTAAACCCATGGGCTGTCATCCCTTTCCCATTACATATTCCCAAAAACCCAAAAAGGACCCAAATAGAGGGTCTAGCTTCCACAATCTCCACTTCACTTTGCACTTCATCTTCGATAGGTTGTCGAAGTCCAAAAAATGGTCAAATATGACCAACTGTTCCTCAAAACTTGATCAAGGGCCAACATGCCCCCAACACTCACCTGTGACTCATCCTGAGTCACTCAGGTCTGAACAGTTCTGCTTCAAATGCCTCAAACTTGGCTCAAGCTGCTTCGACCTGTTGTTGTGCCACAACCTCTTGATCGACGAAATCTTGGATGAGTGCGTCATTAACCAACCCTTCTAGGTGTTGTTGTGTTGAATTTATGACTTGCTCCAGCTCTGTTCCTTGGCTCTCAATATCTGTAAATAGCTTACATGTCGTATCCTTCACAGGTTGAAGTTGTTGAGTTACTTCCATTAACTTGCTCTAGATCGTATGGATCTACTGCTGGGTGATGCACTGCTCGTGAGACCTATCCATTCTCTCTATGGGTAATAGGGCCTTCAGCTACATCTGTAGCTTTTCAGCTTCATGCTTCACCTTCTGGAGCTATGACTCCAATTTATGCAATTCTAGATTGTCGGTTAGGTTCTCATATATCTGCACACTTCTACTACTTAACTATTTTCATTCCTCAGTGAGTGATTTAATCCTTTCTACTGTGCTCTGGGTAGTCATTTTCACTGGTCGTGCACTTCTTGCAGGGTACTTGGTATGGTCTGAAGCTCTAATTCCATGACTCTTTGTTGAAGTTGTTGAATAACTTCAGCAAGCGTCATCACTTGCCATTCTATGGGGTCTTCTGCCTTCTTCTCTAAGTCGGTCATAGAGGGAAATTCTCTTTTGACTGCTTCTTCAATCCCGGTTTTCTTCACGAGTAGTTGCTCTTTATATTTTTGGATCTTCGCTCTATCTTCTTCAAATTTTTCTTGGAGAGTGTCCTTCTCTTGTTGCACAGCTCGACATTGTTCAATGATTTCCTCTTGTGCTTGATTTAAGGCCTGAGTGGCCTGCGTGGTTTCTTCCTGTTCTTTCTAAAGGTGTACTTTGACTGTGTCAGCAATATTACAGAGTTGAACTCGTTCATCTCCCTCTTCTGTTGTTCCTTCTAGCAGGGGCACAGTGGAGACTGTGCGACTAGACTGAAGTGCCTGTTGCACTGCTTGGAGCTCGATATCAATTATGTTGTACATTGTCTCTTTCTTAGCTTCCTTCTTTTATGTTATATCTTATATAGCTTCATTCATAGATGCGACGAGGAAACTAAATTCATCTGGAGTGAGTGTGGTCTACAGCTTAGTTACGGGTGCTTTTGGTTTGTTTCAGGAAGAAGGTTCCATAGATGAACCCTTCCTCTTCTTTATGATTTCTACTTCATCTTCTGGTCTTTGTTCGACTTCTTTTAAGTCTTTGCCATCACCTCCTTGGTTTGGTGTAATGGAAATCATCCTCACAGATAGGCTATCTATATCATGGACTTCCTCGGCCTTCTTCGTCTTCTTTGTTTTCTTTCTCTTACTGGGCCCAGGTGTATCTTGTGCAGCTTCTGGGCTGTCAATGTTGGACATTTCTGTGGGGTCTTCTGAAATAAGGAGCTCAACCGACCATTCCTTGGTGATCTCCTCCAGATCTCCTTCTATCATTTTATAATAAGACTGAAGTTGTTCCTTGTTCTCATCAGCGCATGTTGTAATATATATGAAATGGTGGTCCACGTTGAACTTCATCAAAGGTTGAAACCTGTGTAAAGTATTTAGGGTCATGCGAGGCTTGGACTGGATGGAAAGCTTCAATTGGGTGTAGTAGGCATGGAAGATGGCATTGGATTGTCATTTCTTATTCATATCATTCGAGTACCATAGTGTACTAAAATTCACAGCCAGTGGTTCAAAGGGGTCGATGTCTAAGAAGGTTGCACCTTCCAGTAGCTCCCATGTAATGAAAGCTATAAGTATCAAGAGCCAGTTAAAATGGAATTCATTCCCCTGATCCTGGGATTCTCTGCAGGTCAATATCTGGTTGATTCACTAGGTACTTTGCCCAGTTCATCTATAGTCCCTCTGCAAACTTCCCTGCGAGGTCGACTACAAAGCCACATACTTGTGTGGGTCGATTCTTGCATACCAACTTCCCTGTGATTAGTTGACAGGCGAGGCATACTGTGCCACTTTAAATAGAATATACCTTGTAGCCTCGTGTGCCTTTCTCAACATCGCCATAATATTCTTTTATATTCTGAGCAAGAGCATGATTCGTGGTATTTCCAGGATAGTAATCATGGGGATCAGGGCCCTATATGCTAAGCCCAATGATCCGATTGATCAACATTGGATCAACTGTTATGCAATGGTTTAACCATAAATATCCTCCATGGTAACTCACTAGTAGCAGCTTCACATAGGCATTCACCTCCTAGTGTATGTCGAAGTCTGGTATCTTCATAACGTTGAGTAGAGTGGACTGTGCAAGGTTCATCATCCATGGTTGAGGGATGATCTTCGAATTATTTCCCTTGGTTCTGGTTAGGTACTTGTACGGGGCAAGCATTCTGTAAAATTTATGATCCCCTAGGTTGAAGTCACTAAACTTCAATGATGTGATCTTGTCATGATCTACATGGACTGCATGTACCCCTTTTAGTAGGTACACAGTGACTAGAGTGTACTCAAAGTCAATAGGCACAATGTCTCTGTTGATCGCACCGCTCAGAGGTAGTGTGTAAGCAAGTAGGATGGATGGAACCAACTTCGTGTTGGCCATATCGTCTTTATGTTTATTTCTTATTTCTGTGCCGACTCGGGATGTTCCTGCTTGAGAATTCGATAGGGAGGCTTGCACTTCTTATCAATGATGCCTGTAAACCTATAGATAATCCTCTCTCCGACATGACTCTTTCAGCTCTGAGGCTAGCGAGTACCTCTCTTACAGATTCTTCAGCTTCGCTAAATTCGTCTGACATATACGCTCGGGATAAATATCTCGGGTTCTCAAAGTAACGTAGGTACTGTAATAGGGTAGAGAGTAAGAGTGGAGTAATCATTGTTCACAATTCATGTAGTCTGCGGACTCAAATTCGCAATTAGAAAAAGTGTCTTTTGTGCATGGCGCGATGGAATAAGTAAGTAACTCTGTAATAGATCATTTGTAATGGATATGGGGCTTCATTAACTCTTGTTCTATTTGTTATGGCACAGTCTAATGGTATGGTGATGAGCCATTGATGCTTTTTGATCTATTCAGAGTGGTAGTCAAACGGATATATTGGCCTCCAATGGCTATATTGGGTCGCCATGGTGAGGTGACCCATGTATCTATTCTGATATCCCGAAGATGCTCCAATTTTGCAAAGCTTATTTATGAGAGGTTCCCTCTAGAACCCTTTGTATCCTGTCAATCTTAGCTCTCTTTTTACTTAGCTTCCTAGCCTTCTTCCCCGTGAGCTTCGTCTCAGTAGTTCTTTTCCCGTTCTGGTTCTTATTTTCCTTGGGCATATTCACTTCGCACTGTTGATTTTCTCTCCCAAGACTCAGGGGTACTACTTCACCTATATCTGATGCAGATACTAGAATCTTTTGTGAATCCCCTAATTATTTTGTAGCTTTGACATCTAGGCTTCTAGTGTCAAATAACTTTGATTTGTTCTCTTGTTCCTCAATCAACTGTGCAATCCTTCTGGTCATGAAATCTTTTAACTCTTGTCTTTGATGTTCTAAAACCTTTTCTTCTTCCTTCTTTCTGGCTTGATCTCTTTCAATCCAAGGTTGTCCAAGTAACATAGTAAACGGGGTGTTGTCCTCAATAAATGTGATAATCTCAACAACTTCCTCTGTCGAAGTTCCATTGACATTCATAGATATCTGAGTGAGCCTTCCACATAGGTTTACCAATTTCCATCTGAATAATCCTATTCTACTTAGTGAAGGGATCATAGAAGGCCTTCCTATAGCTTCCCAAGTTCTCTCTGTCATAACATTCACTTGTGTTTCCTGATCCAGAACACAGTCAATGTCGAAGTCTCCTATTCTTACGTCGATGCATTATTTTTCATTAAAGGCCTCTGATAATCTAACATGTCGGTGGTCATTCAAGGTGTCTTTCATATGTAGTAATATATTTTCCGATTCTCTCTAGGGTTTTTCTATTTCTGGATCTGCCTTAGGGTTTTATTCATTCAGATTCATTCTTCCGAGCTTAGAAATCATTCTGGGGCAATCTAATACTTCATGGTCCAAGGCTTTGCAATAGAGACAACTATATCTCCCACCAGGGCTTTCCTTAGAAATATGTTCCAGTCTTCTGTAGCTGTAACATAGGGTTAATCCTCTCTTTCTCTTAAATGATCCCCAACTTTTTTTGTACTGTGCACTGGGATCATGGTAGTTATCCTCCAAAAAATTCTTTCTAGGATCCTTCATCCATTTGTTAGTCCAAACATTCTTTCTATGCATAGATATAACATATCTATCAGATCTGTTCATATCAAACTTTCTTTCATCTATTAATGCCCCAGTGTTCAAGTTATGACAGACTCTATCAAACATACCTAGATCCATTCTCTAGAAACAAAATTTTTCATTTATATTACTTCTACGGAGAACAAAGCTTTTAGATCTAAAATCTTTTAACTATTCTTACCTTTATTAGAGAACTAAGCTTACAGATCTTACCTCTTTTCTTTAGAAACTTCCACTTTTAATTTTCTTAGAGCACAAAGTGTTCAGATCTCACTTCTTTTCTTTAGATCTGGCCTTCTCTTTTCAGATCAAGTAAAATACCGTGCACTAGGGTACATATCCACGCACAAAGATTCCATAGTTTCAGGATGAATCTTTGCACAAATCTTCTTCTCCCTTAGTTCCCATCAATCACAGTTTCGATCCCGACAGTAGAACCATTTGTTGGCATAGGGGAAAACCCAGGGTTCAATGCAAAAACAGTGCACCAACAAAACCCTAACTACTGTCCCTTTCAAAAACACCTGCGAATCAGATGAAGTCTCACTCAAGGTAGAAACATGGGTGATTGCAAGACTCAGGTGTCTGCAACATTAGCTGGGACACAGATATGTGATTATATCTCTTACGGAGCACTTAACATTGATCATTCATCAATATACTACCCTTATTATACTTCGTAGATAGCACAGAGCTTCGTAGCATCCTCTTATATCTAAGGTAATTTAGCACTTAGCAACATTAAAATAGATTAGTTGCAGTAAATCGACACTAAGAATATTCATATATATCAGTCTACTATCCATACACATCTAATGAAGCAAAAAGTATAAGTAGAGTAGTCTAAATATATCAAAGCACTTAGCCAATGCAAAGGTAAACACATCAAGTCAAAGCACAGAGCATAACACACAGATTTACGTGGTTCACCCCCACCCTGGGGCTACGTCCACCAACTCTTCTTCTTTATTAGCTTCATTCAATCCAGTTACAACATAGAACTATCAAAATCCTACTTCGCATAGGACATGAGATCTATGGACACCTCACCAGATCCTCCTTCCTCAAGTAGATCTAGCATAGAGCTTCCTTACAATCTGTGCACTCAGCACTTACAACACTTGCACTTAGCTCTGCAAATCAATCACATAGATCAATTCTAGCACTAAGACCTTGGCTAATATTCTCCTTTACTTACATCACCTAGATATCTATTTATAGATTACAAAAGTGGGCCTAAGCATGGGTAAACCCACGGGCGGACATCCCTTTCCCATTACATATTCCCAAAATCCCAAAAAGGACCCAAAAAGGGGGTCTAGCTTCTACAATCTCCACTTTGATTTGTGCTTCATCTTGGACAGGCTGTCGAAGTCCCAAAATAAGTCAAATATGTCCAAGTGTTTCTCAAAAAAATTTCAAGGGCCAACAATGATGGACATAAGAAGTCAAAGGCCAAGGGAACCACCTATTCAATGTTGGGGTTGTAAAGGGGGTCACATGTTCAAAGATTGTCCTCACAGAGGTGAAAAAGGGAGGATTGTTCATAATGTACAGCAAGATGAAACAATGGAGGACATGGGAAGAAAGATACCTAGGATATATGTAGCCCTAGACAATAAGCAAGTAGAATATCAGTCACATATGATTGAAGTGGAAGGTATGATCAACAACCAAACCATTGCTATTTTAATTGATTCAGGAGCTAGTCATAGTTATATAGATCCAATGGTGTTGGAATGTTTTCATTTGCCAAGAAGCAAGCATGGGAAATCTTGGTTGGTTTAGCTAGCCACAAGGGCCAAAAGAAAAGTTAATGAGATGGTTAAGTCATGCCTTATTGACATGAATGGACTGAACACCCAGGTAGATTTGAACATCTTGCCTTTAGGTTCCGATGACTATCTAATTGGGATGGATTGGTTATAGCAAGAACATGCCATCCTAGAATTCCATAAAAAAGAATTTACTTGCTTGGATGAGGAAGGGAAACTAGGCAAAGTGTAGGGAATTCTCGGAGCAGTAGCCATAAGAGATATTTCAGCATTGCAGTTGAAGAAATGTTACAGAAAAGGGTGTCAAATGATTGCAACTCATTTGGCGAAGACACCTAGAGATAAGGAGACAAATTTGGAAGATTATGCAGTCCTGGAAGATTTTGAAGATGTGTTCAAGGAGGTACCAGGACTACCCCCAAGGAGGTACATTGATTTCTCTATAAATCTAATGCCTGGAGCAGCTCCAGTATCAAAGACTCCTTACAGAATGAGTACACCAGAGTTGAAGGAGTTGCAAATGCAACTTGAAGAGCTTCTAAAGAAGGGGTATATACGCCCAAGTGTGTCACCTTGGGGTGCCCCAGTATTGTTTGTGAAGAACACATATGGAACATTAGGATTGTGCATTGATTTCAGACAGTTGAATAAAGTGACTGTAAATAACAAGTATCCTCTGCCAAGTATTGATGATATTTTTGATCAATTGAAGGATGCAAAGATATTTTCAAAGATAGATCTTAGGTCAGGATACCATCAGGTAAGGATTAAAGAGGAATATATCAACAAGACCAATTTCAGGACAAGGTATGGTCATTATGAGTTCACAGTGGTGCCATTTGAGTTGTCAAATGCACCAGCTATTTTCATGTGCTTAATGAATGGTGTTTTCCGAGAATATTTAGACAAGTTTGTCATTGTTTTTTTGGATGACATTCTCATATATTCCAAGTCAGAAGAAGAGCATGAACATCAACTGAGGATGGTTTTGCAAGTATTAAGGGAGCATCAATTGTATGCCAAATTAAGCAGGTGCTCATTTTACCAAAAGAAATTTCACTGTTTGGGGCACACCATTTCAAAGGATGGGATAGCAGTGGACCCTGAGAAGATAGAAGCCATTAGAGAATGGCCAGTGCCAAAGAATGTGACAGAGGTGAGATCATTCATGGGCCTTGCAGAATACTATAGGATATTTATAGAAGGATTTTCAAATATTGCACACCCAATCACTTCATTGCAAAGAAAGGGTGTGAAGTTTCAGTGGACATTGGATTGTGAAAAGAGTTTCCAACACTTGAAACAATTATTAACAAGTGCTCCAATATTAAGGATAGAAGACCCAAATGAACACTTCAATGTATGCACAGATACATGTAAAGAGGGACTTGGTGGAGTCCTCAGTCAAAATGGGTTTGTTATATGTTATGAGTCAAGGAAGTTAAAGGAGCATGAAAGAAACTACGCCACTCATGGTTTGGAGTTGGCATCCATAGTACATGCCTTGAGGAAATGGAGACACTACCTCATGGGGAAAAGTTTGAGATGAAGACAGACCACAATGGTCTGAAATATTTGTTTGATCAGACAACTTTAAATGCTAGGCAAAGCAGATGGTTATAATTTCTAAGCGAATATGACTTCGATATAAAGCATATCAATGGGAAAGAGAACAAAGTAGTTGATGCACTCAGTAGAAGAGTGCATGAAATGCATTCTACAAACATTATCATGTATTAATAAGATTTGAAACATAGAATTTTAGAGACTGCCAAATCAGATTTATAATACAAGGATTTAGTGGCAAAATTACAGCAAGGTAATTTGCAGTAGAAAATTGAAGAATACAAGCTGGATGAGGATGAAATTCTCATATACAGGGGTAGGATTTATGTACCAAATTCTCAGGAATTGAAAAATATGATACTGAGAGAAATGCATAATGTGCCTTATGTTGGGTACCCAAGATATCAGAAAACAATTGCAGCTTTCAAGAGCCAATATTATTGGCTAGGCATGAAGAAAGAGGTTGTTGATTTTATTGCCAGATGTTTGGAATGTCAAAAAGTAAAGGCTGAGCATAGACACCTAGTTGGTTTGCTACAACCATTACCCATTCCTGAGTGGAAATGGGAAGTTGTAACCATGTATTTCATTACCAAACTTCCCAGAACGAACAAGCAACATGATTCTATCATGGTAGTGGTGGATAAGCTTACTAAAGCTTCACATTTTATTTCGGTTAAGCTCACTCACAAGGTAGAAAACATTGTTGATGATTATATGAGAGAGATTGCTAGGTTACATGGAATACCCAAGACAATTGTGTCTGACAGAGATCCAAAATTTACCTCAAAATTTTGGAAGGGATTATTTAATGGATTTGGAACAAATTTGAATTTTAGTACAACTTATCATTCATAAACAAATGGACAAACAGAGAGGGTGAATCAAGTGATTGAGTGTATGTTGAGGATGTATTTGATGGATAAACCATCAAAATGGGAAGACCACCTACACTTGGTAGAGTTCGCTTATAACAATGGGTACCAAGAATCTCTAAATATGAGCCCATTTGAGGCACTTTATGGCAGAAAGTGCAACACATCGGTAAGATGGGATAACCTAGTAGATAGAGTAGTGGTTGGGCCAGAATTGCTCAGGGAAATGGAAGAGAAAATGTTGAAAATAAAACAAAATTTAAAGGCTCCCCAATATAGGAAGAAAAAATATGTTGATAAGGGCAGAACTCACAGGGAATTTAAAGTGGGTGACCATGTATTCTTGAAAGTGAAAGCCAACAGAAGTTCCCTGAAGTTGGGAAATAGTTCAAAGTTGGTAGCTCGCTATTGTGGACCATTTAAAATCCTAGAGAGGATTGGTCCAGTAGCTTATATGATTGCATTTCCTGCATCTATGTCTATTCATAATGTATTCCATGTATCCTTGCTAAAGAAATATATACCTGATGCTAATCATGTTATTGATTGGAATGTGATTCAGGTGGAGTAAGAAGGCAGTTTTCAAGTGCATCCGGTGCACATTCTGGACCAGAAAATCAAAAAGATTTGGATTTGAGCCATAGGGCTTGTAAAGGTCCAATGGACCTGGTACGGTCTTGAGGGCGCTACTTGGGAGTATGAAGATGCAATGCAGGCAGAATACCCGCGTATTTTTTAGGAGTTTGAAATTTAGTTGTACATGGGTACATGATGCACTGAGGATAGTGCATAAATAAGGGGAGGGAATTGTAATATCCCTAAGGCCGAACCCAATTGAAAATGTACATACAAATGTACATAAGTTGGTGAGCTGATTTGATATCATTTTGGTGTGCACGTTTTATGGCATAGTGCATGCATGTACTGCGCAGTAAAATGAAGAAGTGTGCACACTCTGGGATACCGTGCACAACATCTTAAGTGTGCGCAATGTAGAGGCCAGGAAGCCTTGTGTATCTGATATGTTTTATAGGCTAGTGAGCCAGTATTATAAGCTAGGATGCTTATATTTTGATTAGGTCAAAGAGCCTAGATTTTAAAGGCCAGTGCGCCTATTTTTGTACATATCTCATATTTAATATAGAATACATCATTGCACACAGACCGACCATGAAAAAAGAGATGGGGGACTAAACTCCACTAGTTAGGGAAAGGGAAGGGGCCAAATTAAGGAATATTATATTAATATTTCTTAACTCATAAAGTATGGATAATTATGTTATCCTAAGTTCTAAGTTGGGGCCAAGTGGGCCAAAGTAGCTTCCAACATGACAAGTGTCAAGTTGGGGTCATGAGTACATATTGTTGGACTTAGTTCATATCGGGGATCTTCATCAGAGGGACCATCACCTTTCCTTGATTCATCCATCACTGAGATATACAATCAATCATCCAGGAGGAGGCAAGCCAGGGGGTTATCATTTGTATCTTCATGAATTTACCTGAACCTATATCCAGAGCCTTATGTTGGGTAACTGTTAGCTTGGGAGCAAGATTGAAGAAGTGGGTTTTGAGGCCTATGGGATATTGAAGAGGAGGGTTGTTAGACCCGTGAGCAATTCTCTGGGTGAGAGAATTTTTGGGGATTGATTTCCGAAGGTGTTGAACTACAGCTGCAGGGCTCTGAGAATTCCTATCCGGCCTATTGTTGAAACCCTGTAAGGGAAGTGGGGCAACCGAGAGACTGTTGAGCAGAGAAGGGGCACACTTCCTTGGGTGGGACAGGCATGTGGGGAATGAGGGAATGTGGGTTGTTAGTTGAGTGAGCACCTGACACAGAGTCTTTCCTGATGTTCATGAGCCTTTAGCCTAGTTAGGAACCCTTTACCCGGGTAGAGTTTAGTCCCATTTCAGGGGTGACTCACTGTTGAGAGTGATGAACAGTGTGGTCTAAGGCTAGGAGGTTCATGGAAGGTCTACACGTAGTTGGTGATATTCTCACAAAGATAAGTGACAATTGTGTGATTAATTTACATGATGCATTGTTATTCACGTGTTATTTTTATGGGTTTATCCTATTTGTGATTATAGCTGTCTATATGCTTATTGGTATTGCATGTATATGTTTACTTATTTTCATGCGAATCCATGCATTTACATAGTGTATTTGTCTGTTCACATTTTATATATATTAATCTTCTGCAAGAGTTTCGTGTGTGCATATGTTTTAACTCCGGGTAATTAGAAAATTACATGAGACATAACTTAGTTAGGATTCTAAATATGTTACAATACGTTCTGCACAGAAAATGGATGTGTTCTCCGGTGTAGCGTGGCCCGACATGAATGGTCGGGGACGTTATAAATGGGTATATAAACATGAAGAAGTGTTCAGGAGTAGCATGGTCTAGCCTGTTGAAGGTTGGGAATGTTACAAAGACAGTTTCAGAGCTAAGTAAAGCATATGAGGAGTGGCATGCCCTAGCTGGTGTGAGGATGGGGATGCTACACCTTGAGTAAATCAAGCCATCAAAATGAACGCTAAATCTAAAATTAATTAGAATTTTATGTTTGTAGGGTCAACCAAATAGTTTAGGGTTAGGGCCTTGAATTAGGTTGGAGAGGAAACTCTTCAAGGCCATTAAACAAACATTGGAGTCATAGCTAGGGAGTGTTAAAGTCCAATGACATAAAATTCATCTAGGACCCCCCTCTAATACAGAGGCTAAACACGAGGTCGCATGAGGAAAGGCAGCAGAGATAACCCCTCCAAAGTAGGACTAAATGTAGTGGGGAATGCATATTTAGGATCTATCATGGGAATAATATTGACTGCATTTTCCTACAGAACTTTGTGAACCTCGAATCTGTTTCAAATCCTTTTTCATCTTCCGAACCATTTGTTGTCGATACCCTCGATAGGTTCCGCACTTGTTATCCTGCTCATTGTGATCTACCCGGCTGTCTATTGTAGCCTCCAGGTGACTGTTTTCAAGTTGAAAACTTGTAAATGTGTTAAACCTGCACATAATAGATCTAGCTAGAAAATAATACACACATTTGTAGAGAGAAATTGCGAAAGAAGAAGCAAGGGAGAAACAATGGAAGAATTCTCATTAACTGTATTCCACACTCAAAGAGTGAATGATTTAAAATAGATATAGGATAAATGAGTAACTAATGTTCCATAGTGGTGGTATAGAGTGATATGGACACACACCAACAATTACGGTAGTGAACTTCCACCTATTCTAGTCTCTCAGGAAGTTATGGGGGTGAACTGCCACCTAGTTGAGTTAACTAGTCAACTAGTCTTAAGTTAACTGATTGGACAGAGTGTAGTGAGGAGTATATTAAGGAATCAAGGGTAATGCATCATTCTGGTGATGATCCCAAGGAAAGTGTGCATTATCATGGTGATGATATGAATGTTGCATGGTGACAAAACCAATGCAACATCTAGACTCAACTCAACTAGTCAAACTGAAGTGTCAACTGAAAGAGAATATTCTCCAGGTGGAATATTCTCCCCTAAAATATAAGAGATTGGATAAATGACTAATAATTACTAATAAAAAAGGAAAAACCTTAGGAAAAATAAATCCTAGGTGTGTGTGAATTAACTCAACCAAAGCTTAGTTTCCCATATTCTAGGGACTTACACAGGTGACTGTAGGGGTATACCTTAGTACCTAGGGAAGACATCGGGTCACACTTTGAAGATTATACCTATAGGGTTCTTTCGTGTTCAAGTTGCACTTTCACCAGTTAGTTTCTCTAGTGTTTTTGGTCCTTGGTTATGGAAGAAATCCAATATTACAGAAGAAAAGGTGAAACACAAACTATGCGAAAGGAAGTTTCACTGAGATCAGGTTGAAGTGGTTAAAGAAGAATAAAAGATGAAGCGAATTTCAAGAGAGAAATCCATTGGATGAGGAGATCAAGGAAGATAGATCAGCAAGGAAGGTGGATCATGGAAAACTCAACAAGCAGAAAAAGCCACTCGTAGATGCTTTGGATCACCTTGCGGGAAGGAAGGAAGGACAGGTTGGCGAAGCCCTGAAAATGCGGGTCAAGTTGACCTAGCATTTTAGACACCTAGGGTTTTGGTATCTAGGGTTTTGAAACTTAGGCTTTAGCCTAAGGCTATCATTGAGTTATTGTAATGTATAAATAAAGGTAAAGAGGACCTAGTATGGTTTAGAGACAGGGAGATATTATGTATGAGGATTCATTGTTATTGTTACTGAGAAAGAAGTTTGTTTTGTAAGATATTTAGTTGGGTGTGCATGGAAGGGAGATAGAGAGAAGAGAGAAGGAGAGAATATCTACAATCTAAGAATGCATATATAACTATAATATTTCACCTAATATATTATAAGGCATAGTTCTATGGGCATAGCCCTAGGGAGAGGGTGAACCACTTATATCTTGTGTTGTGAGTGATTGATGTTGTGTTCTTTACTTCTGTTACTTTGATGATGAATCAGTATGTTATATATGATATATAATTATGTGAAGTAGGTTTATGCTTGGAAAGAATAATCTGATCTCCATGTGTGGTTGCCTTGATTTCACTTGGATTTCCTCTGGTTGCAGACACCTGTGTCCTGCAACCCCCTATTGCTACTTCGGGTGAGAGTGCATCTGCTTTGCAGGTGTTGCCGAAAGGTCCAATAGTTAGGGATTGTTGTTGCACTATTAGAGTTGAACCCTAGGTCTACCCCTGTGCCAACAAATGGTTATGTTGTCGGGACTAGGATCTTCTTGAGGGAATTTCAAGGTGGTTTCCATCGAAGACAGAGATTCATAAGTGGATAGAATAACAAGAGAAGGACTTCACAAAAGCTCATAATAAGAACCCTAATATTATCACAGAAGACTGGTTGGCAAGGTATATCTTTATTGATATACACGAGATTTTATTAGGATGGATTTAAAAGGATCTATACGAGTGGTTGGCCATATTAGCAGATACCTAGTTTGAGATCAGATCTAGACCATCGGTGGTTTGGACGTCGACGTTGATCAGGAAGGTCAAGAGAGTTGATAACAATGTGTCAAGAGAAGTAGATCATTGGTTTGATAATACCATTGGAGGGTATATCACCAAGTTTGATATCAATAGAGTAGAGTCATATAGACAAGAAGAGAGATATTTCTTTAAGGGGACGAGAGAAAATTTTTTACACTTTTTGAAGTTGAAGATCAAGATGCTACTGCATGAAAATATCATCCTAAAGATACAGTAGTGGGTCAAATTGAAAAATCTAAAGTTCAAGAATTCAGACAATGACAACAATACAGAGGTCGGACACATGCGTAGTGGGAGAACCTTTAGAGAAGTTCCTCTAGTGAACTTGTTCGAGAAGAATCACAAACCAACACAAGAAGAAGGGTTATATAGTGGAGAATAAGAAGAGTTGTTGAATGAGGAACATTCAGAGTCCGCTAGGGAAGAAGAAGAGAAGACAGAAGAACCTCACCGAGAAGAGTCAGAAACTTCAGGGACTGTGCAGATTGTTGAAGTAAGTATTATTACACCACCTATTGTTTTAACATCATTAAGTAAGAGAGTAACCTAAGTTATCAGAGCACTTAGAGAACTGGTACAAGTGGTTCAATGCACACTCAGTCAGGAAACCTAGGAAGATCTATGGAATATGAGATGAGGTTACCCACCTTTAGAGGAGATGGATCTAAAGATCCTGATCAGCACTAGTTTCTATGTGAATTTGTATGGGGTATTAAGAATGTCACAGATGAAGCTATTAAACGAACTCAATTTATTACTACCATGAGAGATCGCACACTGAGCTAGTACATGAAGTTCCTCCAAGGAGTTGTCCAGCCGAAACCGCTGAATGATATTAAGGCTGCGTTGATTGCTAAATTCAAGAAACCCAAGTCAGAGTTGCAGTGCATCATAGAGTTGAAAGAAATTAAGCAGAAAGTAGCTGAACCTGTTTGGGAGTTTGATCATAGGTTTAAGACCTTGAAAGGTCATTTGAGTTTTTAGATTCAATATGAGCAGAATAAGGAATGGTTCATTTCTTCCCTCCTACCACACATCAAAGTCCCTCTGATGCAGCAAAAGATTTCTTCAAAGGCTGAGGTGTTAGAGATCTCCATGAAACTAGAATCGACCCCTATGGAAGAATCCAGCTAAAGTATGAGTCAAATCTTGAGTTATCTAAATAGCTTATCATTGTAGGCCTAAGATATGAAAAACTACAAGGGAAAATATAAGAGAGAATACATCTGGTTCATTATATGCAAATGATAAGGCCATGATAAGGAGCATTGTCCCATGTTTCATGAATATTTGGCTTCTGGAGATCTGATCCCTTTGAAGCAAGTTACTCTACCTTTGTGCGAGGCATGTAGAAATAGATATAACCTTGGAGAATGTTATTACATTCAAAAGTATGTGCAAACACCTATGAACCTCTACTGCAAATTCTGTAAATCTATGGGTCATGATGAGAAGGACTGTAGAGCTTACGACCTCTTGCATGAAAGATCAAGGGATATCTACAAAATTCAAGGCGAATTACAACAAGACAGGAACACTACGTAGTATAGCTCCTCAGGAATAGGAAACTTCAACCCTCATGGTGGATTCAAAGGAAGAGGACGTGGAGGAGGCATGGGCCAAGGTAGAGGTCAGATCATTTGTTATAACTGCGCATAGCCAGGTCATTTGGCAAGGGGCTGTCAGAACCATTGTACCACTTGTAGTTACTACAACTCATTTGAACATGTCATAGAATATTGTCTTGTCCTATTATTCAACCTATAGGAATGACGATGAGGAAACCAACGAGTACAACTAATCACAACATAACATTACGGAGAAGATCCCAGATTTGTTGTTATCACTAGAGGAGGCACTGCTATAAGAGAAGACAGGGTGACTCCAGGGAAGACTACAGAACATTTAGGAGTCTTAAAAGCTACGGAGAAGACACGGGAGTTTGATCCAAAGAGAGAGAAGTAGACATTTCAAGAGATAAGAAAAGAGTCTTTGAGAAATCACCTAGCCTCCCTTTGGAGCAAGAAGAGGATGAATGGATTGCACCTCTTTAGAAATTGCAAGGATGTTACAATATCAATGACAATGAAGACGATGATCCTAGGAATGTGAAAATCACAGAAATGGAAGGACAGAGAGACATAGAAGGAACAAGAGTCAAACTACCTTTTATTGGAAAACCAATCAAAATCAAGAAAGTTAATATTGGAACAAAGGAAGAACCTAAGCTTGCTAATGTTGGAGATTACTGGGATGATGCCACTTTTGATAAGATCACAGAGTTACTGCATGAATATCATGACTTGTTTCTAACCAAGTTCACTAATATGAAGGGAATTAAAGGGCCCATTGGAGAGATGAATATCCCCTTGAAATCATATGCAAGGCCAGTTAAACAAAGACCCTATAGATTGAACCCTAAATTTAAGGAGAAAGTGAAGATTGAATTAGACAGAATGCTAGAAGCAGGAATCATAGAACCTGTTGAAGAATCAAAGAGGATTAGCCCTATGGTGGTTCAGGATAAGAAAACAAGAGAGATCCGAATTTGTGTAGATCTCAAGAAGTTTAATGATGCATGTCTACACGATCCATTCCCTACATCGTTTACTGACAAAGTGTTAGATAATGTGGGCGGACATGAAGTGTACTCCTTCACCAATGGATTTTCAGGATACCATGAGATCATGATTGCCAAGGAAGATCACCATAAGACCAAGTTTGCAATAGAGTGGGGATCCTACCAATACACAGTGATGCCTTTTGGATTGAAGAATGCACCAGCCATATTTTCTAGGGTGGTGGTCAAAGAATTCAAGGAGTTTTTACATATATTTTTGGAAGCCTATTTTGATGATTGGACTGTTTTTAGCTTATTGAAAAACCAAATTGAATGCTTAAGTCTCATGTTGGATAAGTGTAGGAAATGTCAGATTGCCCTGAATCTAAAGAAATGAATTTTATTTTCACCCTTTGGAGTGTTGTTAGGCCATATCTTGTGTAAGCAGGGATTGCTGGTAGATCTATCTAGGATTTCCATTATTGTCGATTTACCCCCTCCTACTTCGGTCAGACATCTACGCATTGTGCTAGGACATATTGGATACTATATGAAGTTAATTAAGGGCTATGCACAAATTACAACACCTATGGAAAATCTTATGAGGAAAGATTTGTAGCTTCAATGGACAGAAGAATGCCAGCAGAGCTTACACACACTGAAACAAAAAATGGTTACTGCACCTATTCTAGTTTTCTCAGATTGGAGAAAGGAATTTCATGTTCATGTCGATGCATATTATATTGCACTAGGAGTAGTGTTATCACAACCAGGAGTAGGAGGTATTGACCACCCGTTATCCTTTTCTAGCAGGAAGCTCTCAACAACTGAGATAAATTACACCACCACTGAGAGAGAGGGTCTAGGCATGGTGTATGCGCTGCAGAAGTTTCATCACTACTTGTTAGGAGGACACTTTAAGATGTTCACTGATCACTCTGCACTAAAATACCTAGTCAACAAGCCAGTTTTGGGGGGAAGGATATGCATATGTCTTCTATTATTTTAGGAATATGATTTTGAAAATGTGGTAAAGCTAGGAAGGATGAAAAAGGGACCCGACCACTTGTCTAGGTTGGAACATGGAGAGGAACCTACTAGTTTGGAGGATACACTATTGGATGCACAGTTGTTGGCCATTAGAAAGGTTGATGATAAAGTTTCCGAGATAGTTCAGTTCCTATCAATAGGAATAACACCTTGTGAATGAACAATCATTCAGAAGAAACAACTGGTATTGCACGATGTAGATTTTTCGCTTATAGCTAGAAAACTATAGAAGATGGGACTTGATGAGATCCTAAGAAGATGTGTTATGGAGGTAGAAAGACCACTGATTTTAGCAGAATCCCATGAAGGCATTGCAGGAGGACACTACACAGGAAAAGAAACAATGCAGAAGGTTCTTAGAGTTGGCCTCTGGTGGCCCACTTTAAACAGAGATGCTAAATAATACTACAGAGCCTGTGATGTACGACAAAGAGTTGGGAAACCATCCAAAAGATATGAGATTCCATTAGCACCCCATCTAAATTTACAAGAATTTGAGAAATGGTCCATTGACTTCATGGGACCTATAAAAGAACCAGGGAAGCGCACATGAGCTAGATACATCATCACTGTGATAGAGTATTTGACCAGATGGGCAGAAGCAAGAGAATTTAAGGACTGTAGTGCAACTACAACTATGATTTTCATATTTTATGATATCATAACCAGCTTTGGATGCCAAAATATCCTCATGAGTGATCAAGGTACATATTTTATTAATAAAACTATTGAAACCCTGACTTAGGAATTTGAAGTTCACCATGAGAAGAGAACCCCATACCACCCGCAGGTGAATGGTACGGTTGAAGCCTTCAAAAATATTTTGGAGACAATGTTGATGAAGATTTGTAGTGTAAACAGAGATGACTGGGATTTGAGAGTACCATCAGTGTTATGGGCCTATAGAACTACTTGCAAGAAGATGACAATACAGACTCCCTTTAAGTTGGTTTATGGCCTAGAAGCAGTTGCACCCATGGAATATTTAGTTCCTAGATTAATCATTGTAGCCTTTACAGATATGGATGAAACTGATGTTTTTCAAGAGAGGCTTTCACATTCGGTCGAGCTAGAAGAAGACAATTTTATTGCATGATTTCATTAGTAGTTTCAGAAGGAACGAGAAAAGGCCTACCATGACAGGCATATCAAGAAGAAAGCATTTAATCAAGGAGATATGCTATTGGTATATGAGAGCAAGTTCATAAAGAATCCAGGGAAGTTCATAACACATTGGCTGGGGCCATATGAGATTGCCTATGTTACAGAAGGAGGATTTTCGTAGTTGAAGAATTTGAATGGGGAGTGGAAGGAAGGATTGGTGAATGGGAGCCGGTTGAAATTGTACTATGACAACCAACTGCCTCATGACTCTCGGTAAAAAAAAAAGGAGAAGGGTCTAGGTACTAGGTGCAGTTGAGACTGGGTACCAGAAACAAGAAAGACAGTCTGCACACAGGGTGGGGGAACATAGCAGAAAGCACAGGCTACGTTGCGCAGTCTGAAGTCAAGGTAAAAAAAAAGATTCAGATTAAAGTTCCTTGGGAGGAATCATAGGTGAGTGTTGGGGGCCTATTGGCCCTTGGTTATGGAAGAAAGAAAATATTACAGAAGAAAAGGTGAAATGTGAACTGTGTGAAAGGAAGGTTGACTGAGATCATGTTGAAGTGGTTAAAGAAGTAGAAAATATGGAGAGAAGTTTGAGACATCAAGCTGTTGGATGAGGAGATCGAAGAAGACAAATCAACAAGGAAGGTGGATTGTGGAAAAATCAAAAGGTGGAAAAATCCACCGGTAGATGCTTTGGAGAACCTCGCGGGAAGGAAGGAAAGACAAGCTATCGAAGCCCTAAAAACGTGGGTCAAGTTGACCTAGGGTTTTAGACACCTAGGGGTTTGGTATCTAGGGTTTTGACACATAGGCTTTGACCTAAGGTTGTCGGTGAGATATTGTAATGTATAAATAAAGTTCAATAGGACCTGGGATGAGTTAGAGACAGGGAGAGATTATGTATGAGGATTGATTGTTGTTGTCACTGAGAGAGAAGTCTGTGTTGTAAGATATTCAACTGGGTGCAAAGATCAACCCTCTAGCTAGGTGCGTAGGGAAGGGAGATAGAGAGAAAATATAAGGAGATAAGATCTGCAAGCTAAGAGTGCAGATAGAAATGTAAGCTTTCACCTAATATATTATAAGGCACAGTTCTGTGGACGTAAACCTAGGGAGAGGGTGAACCATGTATATCTTGTGTTGTGAGTGATTGATGTTCTATTCTTTACTTATGTTACTATGATGATGCATTAGTATGTTAGATTTGATATATAACTATGCGAAATAGGTTTATTCTTGGAAAGAATAATATGATCTCTGTGTGTGGTTTCCTTGATTCCACTTGCATTTCCTATGGTTGTAGACACCTGTGTCCTACAACCCCCTATTGCTACTTCGGGTGAGACTACATCTGCTTCATAGTTGTTTCCAAAAGGGCTAGTATATAGGGATTTTTGGTGTGATATTAGAGCTGAACCTTGGGTATGCCCCTATGTCAACAAGTGTTGGTTGGTGTAACTGTTTTTTCTACTAGATAGTTGTTTGCTTGATTTTTCTTATAGGATTTTTTCTAGTGTGTGCTTGGTTTTAAATGCTATTTAAGCCTTACTATGTCATTTGATCTATTCACAAAGTGTAATATCAAGATATCCATCGGTTGCGAAGGCTTCAGGGCCTGCCACCAGTTGCATTAGATCCACCAGTGTCATTGTTATGATGAAGACTTGACCAACAAGGATCATTTAAAGCGACTAGGACACAAGAAACTATGCCTGAGCCTACTCCGAGAGCAAGTTACTCGACTCTGAAGGAACCTACTATTTATGACCTTGGAGAAGAAGATCTTGGGCTAGCCAATCCTCCTATCACTGACTTTTTGACGCCAATATTAGTACAAGTTGTCCTTCCTAAGATGACACATGTCAAGCACTAGTAATTCTTACAAGTAGCCATGGAAGAAAATGTTTCTACTTCATCCAGGAGTCCTCATACTCTCGTTTCAGCTACTACCATAGGGGGTATGTTTCCCCCTAACCCAGCTTCTCTAGTTCGGACCATAATGGTCTAGAATCCCTCTACCTTGGGAAGTGGTCCGATGCGACGGGCCCTCCATTTTCATATGGGATGCCCGACTTTGATTCAAACTCAGTCCTTACCTACTCCACCCTACATACCATGGGTTTGGGGATAGGGAGCTCAAAAGTTCCTGTGCAAGGGTCTACTGGGGGAAATTTAGTCCCCTTCAATGTTATCCCTTACAGTGGGGGTCATCTACCTCCTTCGTCCCCCTCACTCGGTGGTTCTTTCCAGCAAGCCATCAGGCTGAATGCTAACTACATATTGTTTGGAGCATGAAATTTAGAACCTTTGTATTACACTGCGTCATTGGGATCCATTCCATTCTCTTTTTTTGGCACGTTTGGTAATAAACCTTTTTCTTTGGCTATCTTCTCGGCTAGGGGAAGCCCCGGTTTTGGGAAACACAATCTTGTGCACGGTACTATTCCTACACAGGGGGATTACAGGAATTTTATCCTCACAAGGACTTTGGGATCCTTGCCAAGGATCATTTCCCTTGCAAGGGATTTCAGTTGGGGGCAACCCCTTCCATGGTCAATAGAATCCCGATAAGGGCTCATTACCTATGCCTGTTGGATTGGCTGGGGACATACCCTTTTAAAATCCTTGGAATACAACTCAGGGATAAATCCCCTCCCAACAAACTCATTTTATGTGCATTGGTCAAGGCCACAGTTTCTACCAAAACCCTGGCCAACAGTCCAAATTTTCCTGGCAACCTCATGCTAGTCAAAATCCAGGACCCCTTTTCCCTATACATAGTACTCAACCCAAACTACCGTTTCTGGAAACACTACATATGCCAGAATTGTCAAGGTTGCTCAATGACCCAATTTTTCATGATCCCCGTTGGCCCCCCATGCTGACTCAGTTGCCCTCAAATATTCCAAAATTGGAAGTCAAGCCTTACGAAAACCCAGGTGATCACGTGAAAACCTTCCACTTATGGTTCTCGTCAAACTCACTTCAAGCTGACTCCATACAGTTGTACCTTTTTCAACGCACTCTTATTTGGGGTGTCACAAAATGGTATATTGAGCTCAACCTCTCAAGGTATTCTTACCTTAATGACTTGGCGATGGTCTTCCTAAACCATTTCTAGCTACCCATGAGATAAGATGCTAGCACCGAATCGTTGGCCAACTTTGAGTAGACTAAGGCTTATCATATCTTTGATCACATCTGAGAATGGAGGCATCGAAAGAGCTTGATTAAGTTACAGGTCCCACCAACTTTCTTTCTAGAGTGGTTTATGAAGTCTTTGGTACTAGTTCTATCCAAGGATGTTGCAACTTCGAGAGTGTTTTCAAAGGAGGAGGCGACAATGAGAGCAAAAAATCTCGAACTGATTTACTCTCAATCTCGCTTTCTCTATGAGATTTTTCCAGATGTACCAAGGTCCATCCTGGACAAGGCCAAACAAAATTTTGGACCCCATGTCGATGGTATTGTGGCCTCAGCCCAAGGAAAGTCTACTGATCTTTTTCAAATCAATTGCAACAATTGTTGATACAATAGACTGTGGCCAGCCATACATTCGGTTCAGTTGCTCCCCCTACCCAAACATCGGATGTAGACAGTGTGTATTCGATGAACCCGAAGGCCAACCAACAACCTGAAGGAAAGAAAAAAAATGGAACAAGAAGGGTAAAGGGGACAAAAAGGCTAATAACAATGTTGGAAAAGGAAAAACAGAGAAGAGAAATTCGAAGTATCTGTGTAAACTTTGCACAAAAGACCACCCGACTTGCAGAGGCTCAAAAGCTATTGGCACAACAACATGGGAAAAACATGGCTCAAGATTCAACACCCTTGAGCATGGAAGGGGGTAGTCAGGGACCCCCACGTCTACTGGTAATACCTCGACTGCAAATTTTTACATGTTGAAAGGTGATGCTCATATATCGACTAGGGAACGAGATTATGGAATACCAGGATCTAGAAAAAAGGGTAAAGAATCCACAAAACCACCATTTCCTCTCCATATTGAGAAGACGATGGGTGAAACAATGAAAAACATCCCCAAAGGTGCATTCAAGAAATCTTCTCATAATCTGAACGTGAGGGCTTCTTAGAACTACTCCATTGTGGAAGATTTGGCACAAACCGCTTGCACGGTGTTCTCTTTGGAAGTCCTCTAGAGCTTCCTTTCACAGAGAGAAGCCATGTTATCTTCCTTGGGATTTGTAGAGACTTGTAACCTAGGAACGATCATTCTCGATCCAACCGAATTGAAACCTCATCTTCCTTACCACGTTGCATTTAAGATAGTAGTGGCTCACACCATGAAATATTTCACTCGGAATATATTTTGTACTATGGTTGATGAGGGAACCTCGATTTGCATGATGTCATTGGCATGTTAGAAGGTTATTGGCCAACCCATTTTGTCTCTGTCGCCTACATTGCTTACGGCATTTGACGATCATTCGTTCAAACCACATGGAATCATTCCTTCTTTCCCCATGTAGTTAGGAGGAAAGACTGTGTGTGTCAAAGTTGAAGTGGTCGATGCACCCTTCAGCTACAACCTTTTGTTAAGAAGGAGTTGGACCTATTCAATGCATTCATTAGTTGCTACAGTCTTTCGGGTCTTGTTGTTTCCACACGAGGGTCAAATTGTGACCATTGACCAGTTGTCCTTCTCCGATCCCCACCCTTAATTAGGGGCATCCATGGTCTCAATGATTGATAATACTCATCTTGTCACCATCAACATAGGGGTTGGTTTGTGTCCATCCTTGATGGGTGATTTCATTTTCCCACCTCCTTCTGGCAATGTCAAGCTTATATCGGCTGCCCCCGACCACCATAGGGATGAAATTTTTCAAATGTCGTTGTTATGAACAACTTACTTTCATGATCTCTGGACTCTTCCTTCCCCATTATCCTCCATGGAAGGGACAGAGCATTATGGCATGGCCATGCCCTTGTCCGTGACAAAATTTTTCTACAACATTGTCCAACAAGCTTTGACCAACCTCGATCTGACTCCCGCATAGGAGTTTGATCTAGTTCTCGACCCTATTTGGGATCAAGGTTCTCTTTCCACTACAGATTATTTATACATGGTCTTTCCCTAAGACAAGGTGATTCTTGAGGCATTGACTGGTCCGGATAGACCCTAGGATGATCTCCATCATATATCATACTTCCTCCCAAAGGTAAGGAGAATAGAGGCAGGAGAATTTGTGTTGACTATGACTGGAGATAGGTCTTGTCCTATTAATCTTTTGGATAAACACGCAATTTATGTCGAGGGTAATATGGAAATTATCTTTGAAATGATCCTTGTAGATATCTGCAGAACACCTGGCATCATGGAGAATGTTTTCATCAAAGTGGAATGCTCCCTCGAAGAGATTCAAATTTATACGGAGTTATTTAAAGAATTTTGTGACGTTTTTTCCTAGTCTTATGAGGAAATTCCATTCATAGAACCAAGAATCGTCGAACATGAAATAACGACTTATCTTGACACCAAGTCGGTCCGACATAAGCTTCATCCGGTGAATCCTTAGAAAGAGACAGTAATTAAAGCTGAAGTAGAGAAACTGCTTAAAGTCGATTTTATCTACCACGTATAGTTGACGGAATAGTTGTCAAACCCTGTTCTGGTTAACAAAAAATAGGGTATGATTCGTGTGTGCATGGAATTTTGTGACTTGAACAAGGCCTATCTGAAAGATAAATTTCCCACCCCATTCATCGATCATATTATCAATGAATGCGTAGGCTGTGAGGTATTTTCATACATGGATGGTTTTCCAGGATATAACCATATTCAAATAAAACCCAAAGACCAACATGTTGGTAACCCTACATGATTTTTTCTTTTTCAAGTGACAAATGACAATTCCTGTAGCTGCCTATGCCTCATCCTGTAAATATTGTTATTTGAAGGTGACTTTTCGGTTATAAAAATGATGTTTTGATTATTCCTATTTATTTTTATCTTGTGTTTTCATACTTCATTCATGACTGAAAGAAGGAATGAATAATTAAAACTTAAAATTGCATTGCAATTGTGTCTAAGGCTTAGTCTTTAAAAGGGTCAATGTGCTTACATCTCTTTTAATGAATATTGTTTTTCTTTGATTTTATCACATATCAATGAAACACTTATTTTGAGTTTCTCTTGGATTGTAAACTTATATTTTGGATCCTTTGTATACCAAGAATCGATTGGCATATGTACTATAGGTTTGTTCATTTAAATTCTTGGTAAATAAACTTTGATTTTAAAATTTTGATTTGCATTTGGATTGTAAAAACGCATCTCTCCTAACCTTTGCAAATCAAGGATACCCATTGCATGTCATGGGAATTAAACACACTACTATTGTACCTTGTACCGTGTTTTTAGCTGGAAATTTGAAGTGATGGGCCTCTCATGTTAGATCAAGGCCTAGTGTTATGCTATGTATAGAAAACGTTCATCACCAGAACTGCCCGAATTTGGTGTGTGAAACCCTTATGCTCACATTATGATCACACTGGTGTGAGTTTTAATCCTTTGTTTTTGGCTCAAACTTTCCTCCATTGCTTGTACCTATTAAGCCCACAGTGAGTTCGGGTCGCCATTGTTACCATCTCTTCAAAACCTTATGGCTTAGGTCGTCTGATTTGAACCAAATGGCTCCCAAAAATTTTTGTTGTATTATGATGGGAGTGAGGATCTTAAGAGCCAGGGTTGGGATATGTTTCTCAGAAACTTCCAGGGTTATAACTTGCAAGTGGCCAAGGAGTTTTCCTTTACATTTGATGGATGCAGAGCCAAGGTGGGTGATATTCAATTGGATATCACCAAAGAATTTCTTAGCGAAGCAACAAGCCTCCCTCTCAATGGTCAAAAGTGGTTTAAAAATTTGAAGTTGGACGAAATACCCTGGAGTTTGTTCATCACCTCCCAAAAAATTGAATGTTGTGACAAAGGTATTCCAGTCTCCCTACTCAAGGTTAGATGGCATGGTTTGTTGGCAGTTTTAAGGTAATTTGTTACCTGTGAAGGCCATTATGGATTGGTCTTCCTTTACCACATAAAATTGCTCATGCATTTTATTGGATTTCATTTAAAAATGTCGTTTTACATGTTAAGAGTTTGTATAAAATGTCAAAGAGATAAAAGAGGTAGAACTTGGATTCCAACCTTTTTCATCATGGGTTGATTAAATTACTGTTAGTTCATCATTTGAAAACACTTGGTCCAGATTGGGACGGTTTCATAGCCCGTAATGTTTTTTTTGTAGTAAATCCCGTAGAGAACCCTGTGGTGGATAAACCCATGATAGATAGACCTCTCAGGTTCTCAAGCATCAAGCTAGATTTCTTGTATGAAAACCCTCATGAAAAGGAATTGCCCGATCAGTCATTGTGTGAGAAATAGGATGATAGTTCTAGGGTTATTAAAACTCATGAACATGAACAAATTGCTTTCCCCAATCCCACTGTAAAAAACAACAACAAACAACCACACAAACAGCCATAGAAAAATCAATAAATAGGGTTTCATAACAAGAGAACTGGCCATCTCTTTTCAAGAAGTCTACGAAATAGATCCAAATCTCATGTGAGGTCGATCGATTCAATCGAGATCCATGACGATTCTGAATTCGAGATCCAGAGGTTTCTGGAAAAAGAAGATCTGAATTGTTTTGAACCATATCAACCATTCGATTATGTGAATAATCTCCCACCGTGTTTTAAAGACAACAAGGAATTTATAGGTATCAAAATCAGTCAAAGGCTGACAATGGGTAGCAGTGATGTTTTACCACACAATTACACACTTTCTCAACCAATTTCCCCTGCTGCACATTGTGAAGTTTTTTTACATTGGATAGGTCAGTACTACACAAACATCCCTATCCTTCAAGCGAGGATCAAAGCTCTCGTGGATCAAAATGACTCATTGGAAAATGAAAACCATGAGCTCAAGGCCAATGCACAAATACAAGTAAAACTTTTGAAGAGGACAAAAAATATCATAATAAAAAACACTGACAGTGTCAAACATGTGATCAATTTTGAGATTTTGTGATTCAATTTTTATTATTAGTTGGGTGGTAATATTGGCTTTTATCACAATTATGTGTTTTGTTATTTTTCTAATTAATCTAGATTGATTTAGATTTCTGTTACCAATAACAAGACTAGCTACAGAATCAAGAGATTTTGTAGCCAAGTCAATTCTCATATAAAATTTGGAAATTATTAGTTAAATGAATATTTGACTTGCTCATTTCATTTTTATTTAAGGGTAGGATGTATCTTATGATGATCTCATAGGGTGGATCATGCTGGACTTAGTTAATTAGCCATCTGTTTTGGTTTATTTTGTAAATAAGAGTAGAACTCTCATAATTTTGAAGATATAGTTTGATATTGAGTAGTTATTAGACCCTCTCTATTTGTAACTCTTAGATCTTTTTGAGATCTGATCCTATATTAGAAGATAGGAATTTTAACTTTCACATACTCTTTAAATACTCCATATTTTGTAATGGAAATCAGGTTGTCTGAGGGCAAGAGATGGACGAGTGATTCCTGAACTTAATGAAACAAGATATATGTATTTTGGCTTTAGCCTTTTGTTAATGATGTTTTCATTTATGTTTTGTTAATCCTAATACATTAATAGGTTGGATAGATTTAGACTTAATGATCTATTATGTGCAGGTTGTTTACATTATAAATACCATCTACAATTTGTTTCTCAAAATATAAATGCTGTGATCATATCTTCATTTAGAACGATAGGATTTATCTTTGAGTTTTAATCGAATGATTAAATGCATAGGTTGCTTTCAGATTTATTTGTTGTAATCATGTGTAATTATGAGATCACAGGTTTATGTTTGTGTGTCTTTTTCTGTCATTAAAACCTAAGTTGCTAATACATGTTATGAATTTATTTAAAACAGTCACAAGGTTCATTGCAGATTTTTCTCTTGGACATGGCAGATGGATGTTCTCCACTCATGTAGATTCTTGGATACACATAACTAACTCACTAACAGGTTAGCTCAGTATTTTTCTATCATTCACATATCACTAAAACTAGAATGTATGGTTCATCTTTTGACTATCCACACATTTATGTTTCATTGTATTTTGTTTATGCAAAATTAGTTAGATTTATAAAGGAAAACTAAAAAAAGTTTTAAATGTGTTTTCTTTATCTACTACTTAATAGAGATAACTTTCGCATTTGATTTCGTAAGTTTCGATTAAGACTTGCAAATTGTATATGATGTATATAAGTGATATTAGTGTATTTTATGCTTAAAATATCTACAATAGTTATATTATTACATATGTACATATACAATATACAATATCTAGTAATTAGTTAGTGATTTATTTCTCTTGTTTATTTTCTCTTAGGATTTTAGATTGGCTAACGGAGCCACTAAAATCGTCAGAACGAGTTACACCAAATGGCTTGGGTTATTAAGACAACCCCAAACCGGACTCGATCTTCCAGTTGACGGACGATCAATTTTGTCCATCAACAAATGGCGCTAGAAGGTGGCACGTCGAAGTGAAAGACTCCTCCCCCAAACACACACTCCTCTATAGTAACACGAAGTCATTCTGACAACAACATTACTTCTGAAACAACAACTACCTCAAACGAAAATCCCCAGATTCTCATTGAGCCAGTAACACCAAACTCCTAAGGGTCCGACATACAAGAAATTGTTCGTCAGTCACTTTTAAGAACACACAGTTATTTGGCTTGTATCAGACAACCTTGTAGGACACTGAATCAACAATTAGATTTCTCTGATATTAGAGAACAACTTGAAGGCACTGGTCTTCTTTTAAACCCTCTAGAAGATGATACTATCAATCCTACTGATACACCTACTCTTGGAGCTGGGGGATCTGGTATTCCACCTTGCCCACCTCATTTATCTCCATCCTAATTAGAAGGAGAGTCATATGATGAAGGCACTTCATCATCTAAACAATCTCAACCTTCGACACCACCTACACCCATGGAAAATCAAAACAATCTTGCTAGACCATGGCTCGATCAAGATGTTGTGGTTGTACCTGGACCCCAACACCCTTTACCAAAACACCCGGAGAAATGGTTACCTAAGTTCGATCCAGATTCTAAGAAAATCACAAAGGATCACATAAAGAAATTCATGCTAGCCATTAGACTCTAAAGTTTATAACATGAAGATGTAGTATGTAAACTTTTTCCTTACACGTTTGAGGGAAATTCCTCTACATGGTATTTCACCCAACAACCTCACACCATTGTATCTTGGGACAGATTTGAAACCTATTTCCTAGAGAAGTTCGGAGATGATAAATATCTTGAAGTCTTGGTTATGGAACTTTCCAGCTTAAAGATGAACCCTAAGGAGAAAGTAAAATATTTTAACCAAAGGTTCCTTACGTTAAAAAATTGAATCCCCACCAATTCAATGCCCACAGAAAGCCTTATTGTGGCATATTACACTAAAGTTATACACAATAATATATCAATTTGGGTTAAAAGGTCTAAGAAGTCTACATTACTAGAAGTCTTCGAGGAGGCAAGCCAAATCGAAAAAGATATCTTGAGCTTGAAAGATAATCTTAGTAATGAGGCAGAAATAACCCGATCTTCTAAGAAGAAAATATAAATTCTTACTAGTCCTCCCCAAACCAAAACTCAATTAGAAACTGAAGACTTAGAAAGTTTGCAAAAGGTTGTCCAAAAATTATCGAATCAATTCATAGATTTGAAGAGATCAGTCGAATAAGCATCCTCAAGTAAAGGGAGTTTTAAACCTTCTTTCAGAAATCCTTTTCCCCCAAACCGGCCGAATCCGACCCCCGAGGGTCTAAATTTTGAAAGCTTACAATACACTTTGCAAACTATTCTTGAAGAACATGACAACTTGGACCCTCCTGAAAGTTCAAAAGACATAGTCGAAGAAGAATTACTTGAAGAAGAGGAGTCATCTCCCAATATCTTCGGGCATTTCTGTGACAGTTTATTTCAAGCAAATTTTGAAACTGTCCATCCTTACAACACCAGAAGCGAAACACAGGGTAAACCCTCTTCCGAAATAAGTACTAATGTGCCTCCGAAATAATTGAAACAAGTTGAAACAAAAAATAATTTAACAGCCCCAGTTTTAGAGTATGATTTGATTGAAAACATAAAGGAACTCAGGGCTAATATTTTTGTTTACAAACTTTTGAAATTCCCTCTTCTTCTGTAGAAAATGATTCAGAACATCACAAAAAATAGTAAAAACAACAATCTGAACAACAAGAAAATTGTAGAAATCAGTTCTAAAACAACTCAAAAGATGCCTACTAAAACAACACTTGAACCCCCAAATGAAATGGATCTCACTGAAAAAACTGTATCAAATGTAGATAAAGTAATTTTAGGGACAAGAACTAAAAATCCACAGAATTTTGTTGTTAATACTCGCAAAAATGTCCCACCTTTCTTGTTAACTTTTGAAATTTTCAATAGAAATGTACATAATTGCATGGTAGATTCTGGCACATCATCAAATGCCATGCCCTTGTTTTTTTTCCAAAAAATTAATGCAGAATTTCAGCCTTCCAGTCTTAAAATTATTACGAATGTTAAGGTAATGGGTGAACTAAAAAATGTTTTCATTAGAGTATCTTCTAATCCTAAGGTTCACTAGATTATTGACATCATTGTTGTTGACATTCCCGAAGTCTATGGTTTATTTTTTAATAGGTATTGGTCCGAAAAATTACATGGTTACTTTGCGACAAATTGGTGGCATTTATGGCTCCCAGAAAAATGGACAACCAAACAAAATTAGGATCAACCGTGAAAGTTATCTCAAACACACTGTGACAGATTTGAATGATGCTAATGAACCATTTACTGCTTCCACTAATTCACTTGAAATTCAAGGAATGAACACCTTCTTCGGTAAATTCATGGTCGAAACTTCCCCCATCACTGATCCGGAACAACAATCAAATGTCATGACATATACTAAGTCAGAGGCTTTGCCGAATGTGCCAAACACTGCTGACGAAGCTCAGATATGGTCACTTTACTTTGATGGATCCAAATCCAAAGAAGGAGCTGGTACAAGATGCGTACTCATCGACCCAACAGGTAATAAAAATTTCATCATCTGTCGATTAGAGTTTGAATGCACTAACAATACCGTTGAATACGAGGCACTTTTTCAAGGATTCAGGAAAGATGTAGATATAGACGTAAATAACTTAATGGTATTCAGTGATTCAAAAATTATGGTTAGGAAGGTAATAAATTCCATACATTGCCTATCACCACACCTGAAAAGTTACTAAACTGAGGTATGGAATCTAATGCACAAATTTTCAACATTTAACATCAATTCCATTCCTAGATTAAGTAATTATGAGGCTGAATTATTAGTTAACGTCGCTTCTAAATTTTTGCCCGGAGAAGGCCTTTCTCCGAATTCATTTTTGATTGAGTTATTGTTCAAACCATCGATCCTAGAAAACATTACTAATTGGAGAGTGTTTGATGATGATCAATAGATCATCAACGTTTTGCATATGGAGTACACTTTCCAAGGTGCAATTATCAATGAAGGCACTCACGATGAAAATCTTTGCAATCTCACGGTAATATCAGAGCCTAGATCTCTTGAATCGACATCTGATATGGTAAAATCTATTCCTAAATCTGTGGTAAGACTAGATAAGTTTTATGATTTGCATGATAAATTCATAGGGTCGGTAAATTGTAAAATGAACAGTTCTTCCTTGAATCATGAAACAATAAATCTAGGGACTAAAGATAATCCAAAAAATATCAATTTGGGAGTGGGATGCTCCAAGAAAGAATGGTCCGCTTTTATAAAATTGTTTAAATAATTCAAGGATGTCTTTTCCTGGACATATGATGATTTAAAAACTTTTGACCCTAATATAATACAATATATCATCCCCATCAAACCCCGGACTCAACCTTTTTAGCAGAAGCTAAGAAAGATGCACCCTAAGTTGGAACCAACTGTCAAGAAAGAACTAAATAAATTATTTAATGCAAAGATAATCTTTCTAGTGAGACACACACAATGGGTGTCTAATGTAGTTCCTATAAGGAAGAAAGGTGGCGAAATTCGACTCTGTGTCGATTTTCGTAACTTGAACCAAGCATCTGACAAAGACAATTATCTGGTTCCTCCAATGGAACAAATTCTTCAACAGGTATCTCGTTCTAAAAGACTATCACTGCTAGATGGTTTTTCGGGATACAACCAGGTCCTCATGTCTCCACCAGACCAGCTAAAAACCACTTTCCGTACCCCATGGGGCACTTACGCTATAGGAAGATGCCTTTTGGACTTATAAAGTTTAGGGCCACTTTCCAGAGAGCAATGGATATTTCTTTTCGTGGTCTCATAATTCAATCTGTAGTAGTCTATCTTGATGATGTTACTGTTTTCTCCAAAATCAAGAAAGATCACTTGTCTCACCTTAGGTCTGTCCTAGAACGATGCCGCAAGTATGGCATATCTCTCAACCCTAAGAAGTCAATATTTGTAGTGGAACAAGGAAAACTTCTTGAATTCATAGTATCTAGTGACGGGATGATCACCGATCCCGAAATAACTCAAGCCATTGCCAAACTTCCTGCCCACTCCTCCAAAACATCTATGCAATCCTTTTTAGGACAGATTAATTTTGTCAGAAGGTTTGTCCCAAGTTTTTCAGAAATGGTAAGGCCATTGCAGAATTTAATTAAAAATGATATTCAGTATCATTGGGGATCACAGGAAAATAAAGCCTTTGATTCCATTAAAAAATCCATAGTGGAAGCCCCTTCCTTGATGAGTCCTGATTTCTCACAAGATTTCACTCTTTACACTTTCGCCTTTGACCGATCTTATGTTGCTGTGTTGACCCAAAAGAACGTTGGAAGAAATGAAATCCCCATTCCCTTCATGAGCTCAGCCTTCAAAGGCGTAGATCTTAACTACCCGGTTGTAGATCAACAGGCTTATGCAGTTTTCAAAGAAGTGAAACATTTCCGATCATATTTATTGAAATCTAGAACTAAAGTCATTGTGTCTTATCCTGTTGTTAGGAACTTGTTAGTACAAAAGGAATTGGGTGAAAAATGGGCAAACTGAATGACATCATTACAAGATTATGACCTTGAAATAACCCTTGCACAAATTGTCAGAGGTCAAGGACTATGCAAACTAGTGGTTGATTCAGTTGAAGAACAACAAATTCAAATTAATGTCTCAACTATAAATCATCATAATGAAAGTCAGATCTGTTGTACACAAGTTGTTGCTAATTCTTGGTTTGATGATATTAAGTTTTATTTAACACACGGTTCTTCTCTTCTCCATCTTGATCCAAAAAGAGAAGATCATTAAGACTAAAATCTACACCTTTCCAGTTGGTAAATGACGTATTATTCCATAAGAATTTTGATAATGTTCTCATGTGTTGTTTGGAAAGAGATGAAGTAGAGAAAGTATTATATGAACTGCATGCAGGTGTAACTGGTGGGCACTTCAGTGGAGACACCACTTCTCACAAGGTATTAAGATTTGGGTACTATTGTCCCACGTTGTTCAAATATGCCCATGCATTATGTCATAAATGCATAATCTGCCAAAAGGTTGATGGATGAGTAAAAAAGGCAGCATTTCCTTTGCATCATGTTTCGGTAGATTCACCTTTTGAGCAGTGGGGTATTGAATTCATTGGGAAAATTAAACCCACTTCTTCACAACAGAATAAATACATCATTACAACAACGGATAATTTTACTAGATGGTCTGAGGTTGCACCACTGAAAGTGGTAAACACTAATCAGGTGATATCTTTCCTTGACACGAATATCATCACTAGATTCAACATTCCCGAATGTTTGGTTTTCAATAATTCTTATTAATTTTCTTCCCTTGATATCAACTATTTTTCTTTGGAGAAGGGGATCAAACTTAATTATTTTGCTAGCTATTATCCCCAAGGAAACATCCTAGCAAAATCAACGAATAAAAATTTGATCAAGATCATCAAGAGGACAGTTTCTGAAAACCACAAGAACTGGAACAACGTGCTTTTTAATGCACTCTAGGCTGATAGGGTGACTCTGGAAAACTCTATTGGTAATTCTCCTTTCTTTCTCATCTATGCAAGAGAAGCAATTCTCCCTCCTCATGTTCTACTTCCCTCTCTGCAATTATCGCAGAAAGTTCAGGAAGAGGACTGCCCTCCTCTTGAAAGTTAAATTAATGCCTTGTTGAAACTAGAAGAAGTAAGAGCACAAGCCATGGAGAGACTAGATTAGCATCAATAGATTCTAAAAGGTTGTTTTGATTCTAACTCTGCTTCAGATAGAAACTTCGAGGTAGGAGATTTGGTTCTCAAGTGGGATAAACCTCACAAAGGAAAAAGGGAACACACCAAGTTCCAGAATATGTGGTTGGGGCCTTTCATAATCACTGCAAAACTAGGTCCCATCTCCTTCCACCTACAGAGTTTGGAGGAATAGCCAGACACCTTCCCGATGAATGGCCAAGCTCTCAATAGGTATTTTTCTTGATAAATTTCAGACCTACCTTTGTACATATTTTTTTTGTTTTCATTTTGTTTTCTGGTTTTTGGTTCTTTTCATTTTGTTTGTTTTCATTTATCTCTGGATAAGCCTATGTATGTGTCACTTTTTAGTTCGTTTAGGGGAACCAAAATGCCTCGTTATGAAGCAACAGTCAAGGTCTTTTAGAGAATCAATGTTGTAACTTGTTGAAATGTAGATTAGATGAAGAAAATTTATGTTCAGGATAGGTTTCCTGGTTTCACTTTATAATTATGAGCAGACACGACCATCTTTAAATCTCTTTACGTTGTTCCTGTTTTAAACAAAAAAACCCAAGTATTCCTTCCTGTCCTCGAAAAACTGGTTTCATCAGAAAACTATTTTTAGATCATAATGAAGGTTATCAGGCAATGAATTAAAGGCTGAAAAATATCAAGTGTTATGAAAACTAAAAACTTCAGCATCACCCCGCTCTTCTGAAAGTCCATTAAATTTATGCCAAATTGAAAATAATTTCCAGAGAGTTGTGGGAAGTGTTTGTAAACCCTCCGAGATATTGAACGGGTCTGCGGGTAGCAGGTAAATGCATGCATGATTCCAAGACAACTTTGTTGGGGTAATGAATAGGCCTAGTGGCAGCGAAGAAATGTTGGGTTCAATAAAATTATCAGGTATAAATTTTGATATCAGTCATAAGTACCCTTCGTTTATACTGAAATTTCTTGGACAGGGTAGAGGCGACAGAGTGGGGTAATTGAAATCCCTATCGAGGCTATAGATGCATGCTGGTAGTAGTGGCCCTGTCAATAGTATCGGATCCAGTGGCTTAAATATCGTTGCTCTCGTAGTTAAAATTTGTCACCAGATTTCGTTTGAACAGGAAGATATCTGAAGTTGGACTGTGTAATGATTGTTGAAATTTGATTGATATGTTTCATGTCCTTCACTGGTTCTTTGATTTGTAAACATTCTAAGTTGTCCTAACATGAACTCATTGGTGATGAAAAGATAACTGCTTCTCCCAATAAGTCGCCATTGTTGGAAGCCCAGCATGATTTTTTCTTTTTCAAGTGACAAATGACAATTCCTATAGCTGCCTATGCCTCATCCTGTAAATATTCCTATTTGAAGGTGACTTTTCGGTTATAAAAAGGATGTTTTGATTGTTCCTATTCATTTTTATCTTGCGTTTTCATACATCATTCATGACTGGAAACATGAATGAAGTATTAAAACTTAAAATCACATTGCAATTGTATCTAAGGCTTAGTCTTTAAAAGGGTCAATGTGCTTACATCTCTTTTAATGAATGTTGTTTTTCTTTGCTTTTATCACATATCATTGAAACACTTATTTTGATATGTTCTTGGATTGTAAGATTATATTTTGGATCCTTTGTATACCAAGAATTGATTGGCATATGGACTATAGTCTTGTTCATTTAAATTCTTGGTAAATCAACTTTGATTTTAAACTTTTGATTTGCATTTGGATTGTAAAAACACATCTCTCCTAACCTTTGCAAATCAAGGATACCCATTGCATGTCGTGGGAATTAAACACACTATGATCGTACCATGTACCTCATTTTTAGATGGCAATTTGAAGTGATAGGCCTCTCATGACAGATCAAGGCCTAGTGTTACGCTCTGTATCCAAAACGTTCATCCCCAGAAATGCCTGAATTTCGTGTGTGAAACCCGTATGCTCACATTATGATCGCGCTGGTGTGAGATTTAATCCTTTGTTTTTGGCTTAGACTTTCCTCTGTTGCTACTATGTCTTAATCCCACAGTTTTTTTGATTCACCATTGTTACCATCTGTTCAAACCCTTATGGCTCCTCTCGTTCGATTTGAGCCAAATGGATCCCAAACTTTGTTGTTGTATGATGATGTGAATGAGGATCTTAAGATCCATGGTTGGAATATGTTTCTCAGAAAATTATAGGGTTATAACTTGCAAGTGGACAAAGATTTTTCCCTTACATTTGATGGATGCAAAGCCAATGTGGGTGATATTTAGTGCAAGATCACTGAAGAATTTCTAAGTGAAGAAACAAGCCTCCCTCTCAATGATCAAAAGTGGTTTAAAAATTCAATTTTTGACGAAATACCATGGACTCTGTTTGTCACCTCTCGAAAAATTGAATGTTGTGACAAAGGTATTCTAGTCTCCCTACTCAAGGTTAGATGGCATGGTTTGTTGGCAGTTTTAAGGCAAATTTTTACCTATGAAGGTCGTTATGGCTTGGTCTTCATTTACCACATACAACTTCTCATGCATTTTATTGGCTTTCATTTAAACATGTTGTTTTACCTATTAAGAAGTTTGTATAAAATGTCAAAGATATACAAGAGGTAGAACTTGGATTCTATCCTTTTTCATCATGGGTTGATTAAATTACTATTAGTTCATCATTTGAAAACACTTGGTCAGGATTGGGATGGTTTCATAGCCCGTAATGGTTTTGTTGCAATAAATCTCGTAGATACCCTTCTGGTGGATAAACACATGATATAGAAACCTCTCAGGGTCTCAAGTGTCAAGCTATATTTCTTGTATGAAAACCCTCATGAAAAGGCATTTCCTGATAAGTTGTTGTGTGAGAAATAGGATGCTAGTTCTAGGGTTATTAAAGCTCGTGAGCATGAACAAATTGCTTGCCCCAATCCCACTGTAAAAACCAACAACAAACACCCATGCAAACAACCAAAGAAAAATCAATAAATAGGGTTTCGTAACAAGAGAACTGGCCGACTCATTTCAAGGAGTCTGCGAAATAGATCCAAAGCTCCTGTGAGGTTGATCGATTCGAACGATATCCATGAAGATTCTGACTCGAAGATCGAGAGGTTTCTAGACCAAGAAGATCTGAATTGTTCCGAACTAGATCAACCATTCAATTATGTGAATAATCTCCCACGATGTTTGAAATACAACAAGGAATTTACAGATATCAAAATTGGTCAAAGGCCGAAAGTGGGTAGTAGTGATGTTTTACCACACAATTACACACTTCCTCAATCGATTTCCCCTGTTGCACATTGTGAAGTTTGTTTACATTGGATAGGTCAGTACTACACAAACATCCCTATCCTTCAAGCGAGGATCAAAACTCTCGTGGCTCAAAATGACTCATTGTCAAATGAAAACCGTGAGATCAAGGACAATGCACAAAGACAAGTAAAACATTTGAAGAGGACAAGAAATATCATAATAATAAATGCTGATAGTGTCAAAGTTGTGATCAATTCTAATATTTTGTGATTTGAATTTTGTTATCAGTTGGATGGTAAGATTGGTTTTTATCATAGTTATGCTTTTTGTTATTTTTCTAATTAATCTTCATTGATTTAGATTTTTGTTACCAATAACAAGACTAGCTACAGAATCGAGAGATTTTGTAGCCAAGTCAATTCTCATATAAAATTTGGAAATTATTAGTTAAATGAATATTTGACTTGCTCATTTTGTTTTTATTTCAGGGTAGGATGTATCTTATGCTTATCTCATAGGGTGGAACATGCTGGACTTAGTTAAGTAGCCATCTCTTTTGTCTTATTTTGTAAATAAGAGTAAAACTCTCATAATTTTAAAGATATAGTTTGATATTGAGTGGTTTTTAGACCCTCTCTATTTGTAACTTTTATATATTTTTGAGATCTGATCCTATCTTAGAAGATAGGAAGTTTAACTTTCACATACTCTTTAAATACTCCATATTTTGTAATGGAAATCAGGTTGGTTGAGGGCAAGAGATGGACGAGTGATTCCTGAACTTAATGAAACAACATATATGCATTTTGTCTTTATCTTTTTTTAAATGATGTTTTCATTGACGTTTTGTTAATCCTAATACATTAATAGGTCTGATAGCTTTATACTTAATGATCTATTATGTGTAGGATGTTTATATTATAAATATCGTCTACAACTTGTTTCTCAAATTATAAATGTTGTGATCATATCTTCAATTAGAATGATAGGATTTATCTTTGAGTTTCAATTGAATGATGAAATCCATAGGTTTCTTTCAGATTTATCTTGTTGTAATCATGTGTAATTATGAGATCACACGTTTATGTTTGTGTGTCCTTTTCTGTCATTAAAACCTAAGCTGCTAATACATGTTCTGAATTTATTTAGAACAGTCACAAGATTCATTGCAGATTTCTCTCTTGGACATGGAAGTTGGATGTTCTCCACTCATGCAGATGCTTGGATACACCTCACTAACTCACTAACAGGTTAGGTCCTTTGTAGTTTTCTATCATTTACATGTCACTGAAACTAGAATGTATGGTTCAACTTTTGACTATCCACACGTTTATGTTTCATTGTATTGTTTTTTATGCAAAATTAGTTAGATTTATAAAGGAAAACAAAAAAAAAGTTTTAAATGTGCTTTCTTTATCTACTTCTTAATAGAGATAACTTTTGCATTTGATTTCATAAGTTTCAATTAAGACTTGCAAATTGTATATGATGTATATAAGTGATATCAGTGTAGTTTCTTCTTAAAATATCTACAATAGTTATATTATTGCATATGTACATATACAATATATAGTATCTAGTAATTAGTTAGTGATTTCTTTCTCTTGTTTATTTTCTCTTATGATTTTAGATTGGCTAACGGAGCCATTAAACCCATCAGAACGAGTTACACCAAATGGATTGGGTTATTAACACAACCCTGGACCAGACTCGTTCTTCTAGTTGACAGATGATCAATTTCGCTCGTCAACACGACATAAAATAGATTTTATTTGTCCTTGGGTACATTTTCATATCGTGTGATGCCTTTTGGCCTAAAGAATGTCGGTGCCACTTTTAAGTGGGCCATGTCATTTTCTTTCCTTGACCTTAGACATATAGTTGAGGCTTATATTGATGATCTAGCATCACTCTCTCGCAAGAGATCTGATCATCCCACACACCTTTGACTATTCTTCGAACGATGTCGCTACTATCGGGTTCGCTTGAATCCTAACAAGTGCAGTTTCTACATGACGTCGAGTCATCTCTTATGTTTCATTGTTTCGAAAATAGGCATCATGGTTGATCCTATTATGGTTGAGGTGATAGTTCAATTGCATCCCCCATGCACAATACCCCAGCTTCAGATCTTGCAGAGGAAAGCGAACTTTCTTCGGCATTTTGTCACGACCTACATTGAGATCACTAAAGGGTTTATGCATATATTGAAAAATGGAGTCCCTTTCTGTTGGGACGAAGCCACTGAGCGCTCTTTTGAAGTGTTGAAACACGCCCTTATGTCTGTCCCTCTACTCTGACCTCCCGATTATAACATAGATTTCTTGTTGTACTTGGCCACTGCAGAGTCAACCATCAGCATGGTATTAGTTCAAGAGGACGATATCCTCGAGGAGCATGTTATTTATTACCTGATTCGAGGCTTGTTTGGGCCATAACTCATCTATTCACATGTTGAGAAGCTTTCTTTGGCAGCAGTGAATGTTATCTAGTGGTTATGTTATTACATTATGTTTTTCAATACCACCGTCATTACCCTTGTGAACCCCTTTCAATATGTGTTGACACAATGGTTCATTGGTAGAAAGATCAGTAGATGGATTGTAATCTTCCAAGAATTTGACTTGGATTTTTTTTTCGTGAAATCCAAAAAGTCGTTGGTCTTTGCAGAACTTATTTCAGAACTTCCAGTCAAATCAAGTGATGTCACGCCCGAAGAATCACATATCAAAGGAGATATTTTTCTGATCGCATCTTCGGACCCCTTGGATGGAGATATACTATTCTATATTCAGACTTTGAAGTTCCATGTGTCTTATTCGTGCGACGAGCATCGATGAATTCGTCATCAGGCACGAAAATATCTCATACTCAATGACACTTTGTATCATCAAGGTGTAGACTGCATTCTTCATCGGTTCCTTATACATGAGGAAGAAGAGCACATTCTTAATGACTACCACACTAGATCATGTGGTGTTAATTGTTCTGGGTTGGAAACATCCAAAAAGATTCTATGTGTTGGTTATTTTTGGCCTATATTAATCAAAGACTGTGTTTCGGTCAAGAAGTGCTACCCATGTCAGATATTCTCTCACAAGATGTGGGCACATCCTGCTCCCATGTTTCCTATCATTGTTTTTGGTCCTTTCACTAAGTGGGGGATTGACCTCACTACATGTCACCCAGCTTCAGCCAGGGAGCATAATTACATCATCGTAACGGTAGACTACTTCACAAAGTGGGTCGAGGCTATGCCAACATTTAACAGTGATGGAGAAACAACAACTCTTTTCATTTCTAACCAGATAGTAGCAAGGTTCGGCATCCCGAAGGATATTTTCACTAACCATGGCAGTCACTTCCAAAATAAAATGATAACCTAGTTAACATCAAATCTTGGGTTGAGGAAAGAACATTCATCACCCTACTACCCATAAGTGAATGGTTAGGTTGAATCCATGAATAAGTATCTCAAGACTATTCTTCAGTGAACGATCAATTCATCCAATTCAAATTGGCATTTGATGTTGTACTCGACATTGTGGGCCTACTGAACGTCTGCAAAGACTACCACCGGTTTCTCACATTTTCAACTCGTATACGGGTTGGAAGTAGTCTTGCCTATTGAGTGCCAGATCCCATCTTTAAAGTTGGTAGTGGAGTTACTGCCAAACACTTCACTTCTTGAGGAACGACCATTATATCTCGATCATCTTGATGAGAAAATCCTTGATGAAGCCTCGGCCAATGAGGCTCATAAGCAACAATTCAAGTGTCAATATGATCAATATGTTCGCCCTCAGATTTTCTCCGAAGGTGCTCTTGTCCTAGTCTATGATCAAGACAAGGATCTCCTAGGGGCAGGCAACTTCAAACCCATGTGAGTTGGACCATTCATCGTGAAATATGTCTTAAAAAAGGGCACTTACTGTCTAGTTGACTTTGAGGGAAATTCCTTGGAGGAGCCTAGGAATGGGCTCTACCTCAATAAGTACTACTCTTAGTTTGGTCACTTGCGTGACTTCTTGTACATATGTATAGTTCTTATGCATGTTTTTTGTCTTTTTTGTTTTATGGATATGTGGTTATTTATGTCATCTTTTTCACTATGGTAGATGTCAAGGGAATCAAAAGTGTTCATTGCATTTGTGGACGACGCTAGCTGACACACTCGAAGGCTTGTTTCCGCATCTTGGGTGATTTTCACACCTGGAGGCCAATTGCTATCTTCTGGAGGTATCTGTCTAGGTGACGCCACAAACAATGTCATCGAGTACAATGCAGTGATATAATTTCTTTGTGATGATTTGTCACATGGAATTTCTGACCTCCAGGTCTACTTAGATGCTAAGTCGATTGTGTCCTAGTTAAATGGAGTTTACTGAATTTATGATCCTAATTTGCACCAATGTTTCCTTAGGGTGCATCTCTTAGAACATTACTTTGATTACATTACATATATCCATGCTCCTAGGAGATTAAATTAAATGACAGATACTCTAGCTAATCAAGTATTAGATTGGCATGTTACAAACACATAAAAATAATAACACACATACACATGTACATACATTTGTAAAACAATGTTTTCCATAAGATGAATAAAGATGTAAATATATGTGTGTGTGTGTGTGTGTGTGTGTGTCAAAAATGTCATGAGTACATAGGTGGGTGTGAATGGCTCAAAAGTAAGGTTCAGTATACATCACAGGGCTTATGCCCTCAAAAACTATATAAAGGTTCTCTCGGCACATAATAGTATAAGCCTATCTAAGCTTGGGGCCTATTTGTCCTGCCGTAGTGAATGACATCGTTGGCAAAACGCAAGAAAAGATGGGCCCAAGTCCATGGCACCCCCACTACATGAGGCTGTATGGAAGGCAGGAGATCCTCAATCTCAACCATAGGAACTATACAAGTGAGCATGGTGAGGTTGTTCTCCACCCACCTCAAAAATCTATCAGCCTCTCTGGCTGACGGTCCCCCTGTGACGATAGTCCACTAGCTGCAGCTGGTCTTGCCTCTAGTCGAGGATGACGTCGAGTCCTCGTGGAGTCTGTCTAGCGTACTGGTCCCACATCTGTACATAACAGATACATGAAAGTCAGTACTCTGATACATATAAAAATGATATATATAAAAACAATTAAAAACTAAATAACTTTAAAAAACATGTTACCTAGCTCTCCTCGCTCCTCTTCAGGAGGCATGGGCATGTGTGGATCTTTGGAAACGTTGATTCCAGCATAGGGGTAGTCTTCTATCACTATAATCTGTCGTTCCCACCATTCAAATAGTTTTTCATCAAAGGCATCTATGGTCCTCCCTCCCCCCTGACATGGTAGTAGTGTTTCCCATCTTCATACTACTGGGAAGGAGGCCACATGCCCCCATACAGTCTCTCTATGACTCAGACTAGGCACTCTCAAAGAAGAAGAACGATCAAAGGATAGTGCCAAAACCAAATCTTTTTTTGTTGTGCTCTCAACACTCTGTCAACTGCCTCTTCATTCATGTGAGCATGGTAGTACTCCATTCATATATGTGTTCCTCCTGGCACTGAACCACACAATACATGTGCACTTGGGAATCTTGGTGAAGGGCCGCAGATCCTATAATCTACCCAATAAGTAGTAAGATCACTCTCAATGATAAACTGGTGGTATTTTGAATGGGAACTTGAGAACCTACCTTCTCAGTTTCAGCCTCATAGTACATCTTGATGTAGTCCTCAATGTTGAAAGGCCCAAGGGGGAATGTCTGAAAATTGACTAGTTCCCCTCTCCTCAAGAGGCCATTCAAGAAGTAAATATCCTCAGTCATTGGAGTCAATGACTTCCCATCTATCATGAATGCCTCTCCATCTGGATGTCAATATTCAACCAAGGTATTTAGCAGCCTAGGTTGTGCCCTCATAAAAGGACATTAGAAGAATTTCCACAACCCACAATGTTTCAATGCGGCAATGGAAGCAGGGTCCTCATCCACCAGTTTATCAATGTCCTCACGTTCCCTCTCCTTCCAATGGACATACATCCTATTCCATTGCAAATAAAAAGGGATTTATATCTTGCATTCTTAATTTTTCCATGCTTTGAGGGTGTACGCGGGTAGTTTTGGCCACAATTGGGTATGTATGGGGGAAAAGTGTTTTCTTCCTAAGTACATACATGGGCTATTCTTGGACAACCCACGTACACACATGGGCACTCTTTTTTAGGAGAGCGTGCCCCCTCAAAGACAAAAAGAAATGAATAAATAAGGAATTGAAATGAAAGAGGGATACATTTGTACTTACTTGGTCTAATCAGAAGTTCGTTTCATCCTCTGAAGCTCCCGTAATCAACTTCTTTAGAAAAGGGGATTTTTTTTCCTTTTGGTCAATTTTCAAAATGCAATGCTGAAAATGAGCTGCCAACTTCTATTTATAGATGTTTTTGGCCCTTTTTGCCACTTTTTTGACCCCCTTTGTCATTTTTCTTGGATTGGAAATCATTTGATTATGTTCCTGAGTTTCTCATTGGATGTTACAATACACTTTTCCTTTTGGTTTGGTATCTTTTTGGGAGATGGGTCACTTTAAAGGTCCTTTGGTAAAAGTCATTTTTTCCAACTTTTTGCATATAAGTTAGGATTTTACCTCCACGTTTGCATCTAGTTGTCTTTTCCACTTTGCCATAGGACCAATCCCACCTAAGTGTGACACAAAACCTTCATTGCTGCTCTAGAAGTGTCATGATCAGGTGGGAGATCCTACCTTTACATGGATGCCCTAGATAGATCCTTTTTGCATTTTTGGCATCCATGTTGTCTATAATGAATTTGGGCTCGAGAGTCCTTGTTAGTCGTGTCATTATCACGATATTGAGCCTCATTCATCTGATGCACCATCATTCTTGGAATGACCCTCGGGACTCCAAAAAATGAGTGTGCTTGTTGTCTTTCAAGCCGGTTTGAAAAATGAAAGAAACATCTGACGAGACTGTATTTATGCTTTTTGATCTTGTCTGGATTAACTGAGAAAAGTAACCTTCTGGAGTCTTCTTTAATCCCTTTTTAGACTCTTTAAATATGAAAATGTTGATGAGTGATTGTGTTTCCCTTCATGCTCACCAAACTCAAATATGAAGGCACGTCTGTCCGACGGTATTTTACCCCTTTTTCAGTCTGGATGGTCAATTGTACGAATAAATGTATACTCTAGGAACCTAGGTTCGCTAGAAGAGTATTATCAAGTATAAGTTTAACCCTTTTTTGGGCCTAAGGAAATAAATTTAAGAAAAGGGAACATTCTCCTTGGTTTTGGTTTATCACCTTTTTCGGGCCTTGGAGATTACTTGCAAAAAAGGAACCTCCACAGAGTCCATAGTTAAGATCTTTTTCAACTCCCTAAAATTGAAAAGATTGTCGAATGATCTTGTTCTTTCACACTCGTTAAATTGGTGCAGAAGAACATCTACTAGTATGAGTTTACCCTGTTTTCCGTTCTATAGATTATGGAGGAAAAAGGTACACCTCAGGAGATTCGTCTTGCCAGGAGAGTTCTCCCCAGTGACTTTTTTACCTTTTCAAGCTAAGGAGACTAAACTTAGAAAAAGGCAGTGAGTCCATAGTTAAGCTCTTTTCAAACTCCTTAAAATTGAAAATATTTTCGATTGATCTTGTCTTTGTCACACTCGTTAAAATGGTTTTGAATAGACATCTTTTGGGTGCCAGTTTACCCATTTTTCGAATCGACTAGACTATCTCCGAAAATGGTATCCCTTGGAGTCTTCTTTTAGATTTTTTCAAACTCTCTAAAATGTGAAAAAACTATCGAGCTTACCTTCTCTGGGCTCATTAAAAATTACATTGAAGGGGGTTTCATTGTGTCTTTCTAATCTCATTTGCATATATGTGTCTTTGGCCTAATGTCGGCTCCATGTTGCTCTCAATTGAACCTTTGAATCATGCCTTGTAGCAATTTTCCTCTATGACCTAACACCTTGACCCATGGAGGAATTTCCCCTGAGTGTCCCTTTTCTTGCACATGTATCCTTTCTCTGAGAATTAGTGTGTTCCTTGCATCTGGAACTAGTATGCTTTCTTGTGACACTCGTTCACCTTTGGACAGGAAATATGTATTCTTTTTTGGTAGCACAAAGAGTCACCTTTGGAAAAATCACATTCTTATGTTTGTTTGTCGAGCATTGGGATTTAGTATGACCTTAGGAAGTTGTTCTCGCTACATAGAGTTGTGTCCTCCTCCAGTTGGTTACCCTTCCAAACACATGGAGATTTTGCATTGCATCCTGCATCGTGAACTTATGTCAATGTCATGTTGCCTGAGTCTGATCATATTTTGTGCTTTTGTCCAAGGGAAATTATACCCAACCTGAGTCATCCTTTCTATAGTTTGTATATTGACCTCATGAGTTGGCCATCCCGAGAGTCCAATCAAGTCCTGATTCAAAATCAATGAAGTTCTATGCATGATCATCAAGATCCTCTTGTATTTTCCCGATGAGTCGTCGAAGACCTTAGGGTAGTGAGTTATGCACTCCCATTATACTCCTACCTGAGTTTTAAAGATCATGAATTTGTTTCTTGAGATATGAAGACCTCATCTTTGGCCATCGGGAGTTATTAGCTTCTTGAAGATGGATACTATACTTGTATATATTTGATTTTGAGATGTAGATATGTTGTGTATTGCTCGTGGCTACACTTTATATAGTTATATGACATGGATCTGCAGTGTGTTTGATTGGCAACCATGATTTATTTCATCTTGAGCATGGGTATGCCTGCCTCAGAGAGACAATTGTTATTTTGCAAATGGCACCTCCTGAACTCTGGTCCTGGGCGCACTCGTTTTCGTACATTGGTGAAGATTTTGTAATGTATTTTGGCCATCAGATTCTCTTATGACCTCATGCATTATGGGCCATTTGTTATAACCCTAAATTTCTCTACACATGCATACATGGCATTGGCTCTCTTACTTGTATTTTTTTCCAAAGCACCGTTGAGTTTATCTTCTTAAAAAACCATATTTTTGAAGATGTACGCACCCTTCACAATTAGTACCCATGTACATATGCTTTCTACACCACTATAGCTCGCGTACATACACATGATGCACCATTACATCCCATGTATACTTGCAAAAGTTGCAAAAAATAAAATGTTGCAAGGAATTTGTTGAGATTATGGGCTATTGGGTAGTTTCCCAACTAATCCATATGCTATAGCCCATCACCCAACCGAATAACCATCATTTTTTCATATAAAGGATGTGTTGGAGTTTCATTTCACATCTAGACATAAGAACAATGAAACTCTACCTGATTTCACATCCCCTCCTTGCCCAAGATATTGCAACCCTTTTGTGATAATTGCCTTAGCATTCCCTCATTAGCTCCTTCTTCCTCCATCATAACCCATTCACTTCCCAAGAAGAGATCGGAAGGTTGAGAGGAGAAGTTTATACAAAGGTGCACTTGGAGCTTGGTGAAGAGGAGCCCGGACCAGGTTTGCAGATGGTAGCCGACTTTGATTGTAAAGGTATAATCATTGTGTTATTAATAAAAGAATTATTTTTCATGTCCCAAATGATGGTGTCTTAAATGATTTTTTTTATTTATGTTTTGACATTATAACATCTAACCCTAACTTGTATATGGAATAGAATGCTTGTCGTTCTCTGTTTGTCAATATTTGGATGTAGGTCAGCCCTGGGTGGAGGCATGTAGTCAGTGGAACTTCCAAGCACGAGGAGGTCATCACCAGACGTGGAATTCGAGGTATAGTTACCCGATCTCCTTTTTCTTTCTTTATTCATATGAGTTTTGGTATGTTTGGGGTAGTTTAGAGAATTAATTAACTTTTAGATGGTTAATCGATCTTCCTACATTTTGAACCCTGGTGTAGTCATAGGGGGGCTTTCCCGCTAACAATGTATAGTGAAGAATGATAAGTACATATATTATTTACAAGCAAAATTGGACTAAACCAGAAATTAAAATAAAATCTGAAAAGAAAAACTTTATTCTAGAAGTATTTCTAAAACTCAAAAAGGGAAATGTAGACAATAAACAAAACCTAGTATGTACAGAGATAAATCACCAAAGGTTATTAGGAGAAGGATATTTTGAGAATTTTACCATTGACAAGGAGATCCTACAGGTCTCCCTCCAATGTCTTAAGACTTAATTTTCTTGATCCAATTTTCTCGTGAATTTGATATGGACCTAGTCATAATTTATGGAATTTGGTGTGTTTTCATTTCATCATTGGTCTTATCTCATTTAAGAACTAGATCATGTTTTTGAAAATATTTATTCCCTATAAAGGTCTTACCAAACCATCTTTTGATTAGTTCATGATGTTGTATTAATGTATTTTAAGATTTATCCCTCTCTTCTTCTAATTTAAGGAGCATGTTCAGTCTTTGTTGCATTATTGGGCATTATTTATCTTAGACAAATTGGGCTAGCTGCATACAAGGTAAGAAAGTATGGGTAGAAAATATAACTTCCTATTCATATAATGGAAAGAAAGGAGAGTTTCCCAGAGAATATTTAGGCATTACTTTATCAGCCCAAAGGGCATTAGGGAGGGATAATGTCAATTCCTTTGGTGTTCTATTACAATCCTTTTCAAAATTTTGATCAAATTTGTATTTGCGGATTCTACTAGCCCATTACCTCAAGGGTAATAATTGCCTAAGTATTTAATTTAATGTTATTTTCAATTGCATATTCATTAAATGTTAATGAATATAAATATTTGGCATTATCAAATACTAAGGATTCAGGAACACCAAATCTAGTCACAATGTAAGAGTCAACGAAGGATATCACTTGATTTTCATTCATGACTTTGATAGGAACTCCTTCAGTCCACCTAGTGAAATAGTTTGTTGCAGCTAGGATAACTTTTTGCAGTTGATAATAGTTTGGGTCGATTTACCCAATCACATCTAAAGGCCATTGCTGAAATGGCCATTCAATTGAAATTGGTTGTAAGGGAAATTTTGTCTTATTTTCTCTTCTATTTGAATTTTAGCATTCTTGGCATATTCTTTCATATGCATGTGAATCCTTGAATAGAGTGGGCCAATAGTAACTGTCCCTGAGGGTATTGTGTGTAGTGGTATATCCCCCAAAGTGTCCTCCAGATGGACCATCATGTAGTTCAAAAATGTCATTTTTTTCATCTTCCTTTTCCAAACATCTTATGAAAAAACCATCATATTTATTTGTGAATAATATCCCTTGAGCAAGGTGGTATTGATCCTATTTGAGCCTAAGAGATCTCCTTTTCTAGTTTCCATGTACTATGGAGATTAACCATGAGTAAAATAGTATTTCATTTCATAATATCATGGGTTAGTATTTACAGGGATGTAACAAACTTCTTTTTCCAACAAAATTTGATCTTCATAGAACTCAACTTCATCATATTTATCCTTTGTTGATTCAACTTCCATCTTGCAGAGTCCTTTTCCTTTCATATTTTTTTTTTTCTTAATGTATAGATCATACTCTTGTAGATTTGTCATCGAATTATACCATTTATCTCCAAAAAAAAATTTCACCGAGAAGTTTCTCATAGCAAGAGAGGGTATTATCACTTTGGTTTTGGATTTGCGTAGGTAGGGTCTAAAGTGTTTGACATCCTTGTGTTATCACATGAAGTTGTCCAAGGTCACAGTTGATATCCATGAGCATAGGAAAGAAGGAAAGTGTAGTTTGAAGCGGAAAAAATCCCTTGTTCATTTCAATTTGGTGTCCTCTCTAGACACAGTTGGAAGTTTTCCACAATTGGCAGGCAAATAAAACTTTGGTGGGGGCTCTAAAATAGTCAGTTCTCCCAGATCTCAAATCTCGTTCAGATCAATGACCTCAAATAATTTCGGAGCCGCAACATGATCGAGATTTAAAAATCCCTGAGTGGGCCAAAATCCTAACCATAGTTTTGTAGGGTGGCTACGTGGCAAGAAGCAATGCATTTTGGGCCCAAAAGAGGTGTGGGCCTAAATCACTTCTTGTGGCCATGAAATCATGTGTCTGTATGATGTCATATCCAATAATGACATGTGGCATCCCCCTAATTGTAATGATCCCAAGCCAAATTCTTTCTTGGAATCACTAACTACTACTGATTTATTGAGTTATTAAGTGCATACAAGATTCATCAACACATGGAGATCACAATATATTCAAGATGTAGAATCACAAGCAAAGATCTGACCTTTTATTATGAGCAATGTAAGATCAATACAATAGATGGCCGATCTGGCATAAACCTCAGATGGTCATACTAGCAATAGATATGAGCTGCTACAAAATGCTCCCGCTAATACAAAATAATGCCTCCAAAGTCTGAATAAGAAATGAAGATCAATACAAGAAGATATGAATGCCAAACTCTCCAGCTGAAGAATGTCACACTCCAATAGAAGGTTGAAACCCTCAATAACTCGGCCCTGCTGCCAAAAGTGTCCAATCACTCTAAGAAATATGCCAATTGATAGATCGGGCAACTGCAAGGAAAACCGAGATGTCCAAATTCCCAAATCCACTCTCAAACTCCGTAGATCTGAATTCTCCACTGAATGGTGTGCCCCACTGGATGACTGAAACCTTAGCTGGTCTGACCCTGATGAAGGAGATCTCCAAATGATCTGAAACTCTCCAAGAATATAGATCGGGTGATGATAAGAACAACCCAGGTGCCCGAATCTCCAAGATCCCTCTCAATCGTTGTAGATCTGAAATCTCCACTGAATGGTGCACCCCACTGGATGACTGAAACCCTAGCAGGTTTGGCCCTGATGAAGGAGGCCTCCAAATGCTATGAA